>CALNHX010006004.1:0-97037 GCA_940337035.1 Agriotes lineatus | reverse complement strand
CGTCCGAAATGTCCCATATGTCCTTAACGTCCCAGACGTCCCAGACGTCCTAGATGTCCCATATGTCCTTAACGTCCCAGACGTCCCAGATTTACCATATGTCCCTAACGTCCCAGACGTCCCAGATGTCCCATTTGTCCCATATGTCCCTAATGTCCCAGACGTCCTAGATGTCCCATATATCCTTAACGTCCCAGACGTCCCAGATGTCCCGTATGTCCCTAACGTCCCAGATGTTCCATATGTCCCTAAAGTCCCAGACGTCCTAGATGTCTTATATGTTCCTAACGTCCCAGTCGTCCCAGATCTCCCATATGTCCCTAACGTCCCAGACGTGCTAGATGTCCCTTATATCCTTAACGTCCCAGACGTCCCAGATGTCCCATATGCCAATAACGTCCCAGATGTCCTATATGTCCCATATGTCCCTAACGTCCAGGGCGTCCTAAATGTCCAATATGTCCTTAACGTCCCAGACGTCCCAGACGTCCTAGATGTCCCATATGTCCCATATGTCCCTAACGTCCAGGGCGTCCTAAATGTCCAATATGTCCTTAACGTCCCAGACGTCCCAGGCGTCCCAGACCTCCCATATGTCCCATATGTCCCTAACGTCCAGGGCGCCCTAAATGTCCAATATGTCCTTAACGTCCCAGACGTCCCAGACGTCCCAGATGTCCCATATGTCCGTAACGTCCCAGACGTCCCAGATGTTCCATGTGTCCCATATGTCCCTAATGTCCCAGGCCTCCTAAATGTCCCATATGTCCTTGACGTCCCAGGCGTCCCAGATGTCCCATATGTCCGTAACGTCCCAGACGTCCCAGATGTTCAATGTGTCCCATATGTTCCTAATGTCCCAGGCGTTCCAGATGTCCCATATGTCCCAAATGTCCCTAATGTCCCAGGCGTCCTAAATGTCCCATATGTCCTTAACGTTCCAGACGTCCTAGACGTCTTAGATGTCCCAAATGTCCTTAACGTCCCAGATGTCCCATATGTCCCATATGTTTCTAATGTCCCAGGCGTCCTAGATGTTCCATATGTCCCTAACGTCCCAGACGTCCCAGATGTCCTATATGTCCCATATGTCCTTAACGTCCCAGACGTCCCAGATGTCCCATATGTCCTTAACGTCCCAGACGTCCCAAATGTCCCATATGTCCCTAATGTCCCAGGCGTCCTAAATGTCCCATATGTCCTTAACGTCCCAGACGTCCCAGACGCCCTAGATGTCCCATATGTCATTAACGTCCCGGACGTCCCAAATGTCCCATATGTCCCTAACGTCCCAGACGTCCCAGATGTCCCATATGCCCCATATGTCCCTAATGTCCGAGGCGTCCCAGATGTCCCATATGTCCGTAACGTCCCAGACGTCCCAGATGTTCAATGTGTCCCATGTGTCCCTAATGTCCCAGGCGTCCCAGATGTCCCATATGTCCGTAACGTCCCAGACGTCCCAGATGTTCAATGTGTCCCATATGTCCCTAATGTCCCAGGCCTCCTAAATGTCCCATATGTCCTTAACGTCCCAGGCGTCCCAGTTGTCCCATATGTCCGTAACGTCCCAGACGTCCCAGATGTTCAATGTGTCCCATGTGTCCCTAATGTCCCAGGCGTCCCAGATGTCCCATATGTCCCAAATGTCCCTAATGTCCCAGGCGTCCTAAATGTCCCATATGTCCTTAACGTTCCAGACGTCCCAGACGTCTTAGATGTCCCAAATGTCCTTAACGTCCCAGACGTTCTAGATGTCCCATATGTCCCATATGTTTCTAATGTCCCAGGCGTCCTAGATGTTCCATATGTCCCTAACGTCCCAGACGTCCCAGATGTCCTATATGTCCCATATGTCCTTAACGTCCCAGACGTCCCAGATGTCCCATATGTCCTAAACGTCCCAGACGTCCCAATTGCCCCATATGTCCCTAATGTCCCAGGCGTCCTGAATGTCCCATATGTCCTTAACATCCCAGACGTCCCAGACGCCCTAGATGTCCCATATGTCATCAACGTCCCGGACCTCCCATATGTCCCATATGTCCCTAATGTCCAGGGCGTCCTAAATGTCCCATATGTCCTTAACGTCCCAGACGTCCCAGACGTCCTAGATGTCCCATATGTCCTTAACGTCCCAGACGTCCCAGATATCCCATATGTCCCATATGTCCCTAATGTCCAGGGCGTCCTAAATGTACCATATCTCCTTAACGTCCCAGACGTCCCAGACGCCCTAGATGTCCCATATGTCATTAACGTCCCGGACCTCCCATATGTCCCATATGTCCCTAATGTCCAGGGCGTCCTAAATGTCCCATATGTCCTTAACGTCCCAGACGTCCCAGACGTCCTAGATGTCCCATATGTCCTTAACGTCCCAGACGTCCCAGATATCCCATATGTCCCATATGTCCCTAATGTCCCAGGCGTCCTAAATGTCGAATATGTCCTTAACGTTCCAGACGTCCCAGACGTCCTAGATGTCCCAAATGTCCCTAACGTCCCAGACGTCCCAGATGTCCCATATGTCCCATATGTCCCTAATGTCCCAGACGTCCTAGATGTCCCATATATCCTTAACGTCCCAGACGTCCCAGTATATCCCATATGTCCTATACCTCCCTAACGTCCCAGACGTCCCAGATGTCCCGTATGTCCCTAACGTCCCAGATGCTCCATATGTCCCTAAAGTCCCAGACGTCCTAGATGTCTTATATGTCCCTAACGTCCCAGACGTCCCAGATCTCCCATATGTCCCTAACGTCCCAGACGTCCCAGATGTCCTATATGTCAAATATGTCCCTAATGTCCCAGGCGTCCCAGACCTCCCATATGTCCCATATGTCCCTAACGTCCAGGGCGTCCTAAATGTCCAATATGTCCTTAACGTCCCAGACGTCCCAGACGTCCTAGATGTCCCATATGTCCTAAACGTCCCAGACGTTCCAGATGTCCCATATGTCCGTAACGTCCCAGACGTCCCAGATGTTCAATGTGTCCCATATGTCCCTAATGTCCCAGGCCTCCTAAATATCCCATACGTCCTTAACGTCCCAGGCGTCCCAGATGTCCCATATGTCCGTACCGTCCCAGACGTCCCAGATGTTCAATGTGTCCCATATGTCCCTAATGTCCCAGGCGTCCCAGATGTCCCAAATGTCCCTAAAGTCCCAGGCGTCCTAGGTGTCCCTTATATCCTTAATGTCCCAGACGTCCCAGATGTCCCATATGTCAATAACGTCCCAGACGTCCCAGATGTCCTATATGTCCCATATGTCCCTAATGTCCCAGGCGTCCCATACCTCCCATATGCTCCATATGTCCCTAACGTCCCAGACGTCCTAGATGTCTTATATGCCCCTAACGTCCCAGACGTCCCAGATCTCCCATATGTCCCTAACGTCCCAGACGTCATAGGTGTCCCTTATATCCTTAATGTCCCAGACGTCTAGATGTCCCATATGTCAATAACGTCCCAGACGTACCAGATGTCCTATATGTCTCATATGTCCCTAATGTCCCAGGCGTCCCAGACCTCCCATATGTCCCATATGTCCCTAATGTCCAGGGCGTCCTAAATGTACCATATGTCCTTAACGTCCCAGACGTCCCAGACGTCCTAGATGTCCCATATGTCCTTAACGTCCCAGACGTCCCAGATATCCCATATGTCCCATATGTCCCTAATGTCCAGGGCGTCCTAAATGTCCCATATCTCTTTAACGTCCCAGACGTCCCAGACGTCCTAGATGTCCCAAATGTCCTTAACGTCCCAGACGTCCCAGATGTCCCATATGTTTCATACGTTTTTAATGTCCCATGCGTCCTAGATGTTCCATATGTCTTTAACGTCCCAGACGTCCCAGATGTCCTAGATGTCCCATATGTCCTTAACGTCCCAGACGTCCCAGATGTCCCATATGTCCCTAACGTCCCAGACGTCCCAGATGTCCCATATGTCCCTAATATCCCAGGCGTAGTAAATGTCCCATATGTCCTTAACGTCCCAGACGTCCCAGACGCCCTAGATGTCCATATGTCCTTAACGTCCCAGACGTCCCAGATGTCCCATATGTCCCTAGCATCCCAGACGTCCCAGATGTCCCATATGTCCTTAACGTCCCAGACGTCCCAGATGTCCCATATGTAACTAACGTCCCAGACGTCCCAGATGTCCCATTGGTCCCATATGTCCCTAATGTCCCAGGCGTCCCAGATGTGCCATATGTCCCATATGTCCCTAATGTCCCAGGCGTCCGAAATGTCCCATATGTCCTTAACGTCCCAGACGTCCCAGACGTCCTAGATGTCCCATATGTCCTTAACGTCCCAGACGTCCCAGATTTACCATATGTCCCTAACGTCCCAGACGTCCCAGATGTCCCATTTGTCCCATATGTCCCTAATGTCCCAGACGTCCTAGATGTCCCATATATCCTTAACGTCCCAGACGTCCCAGATGTCCCGTATGTCCCTAACGTCCCAGATGTTCCATATGTCCCTAAAGTCCCAGACGTCCTAGATGTCTTATATGTTCCTAACGTCCCAGTCGTCCCAGATCTCCCATATGTCCCTAACGTCCCAGACGTGCTAGATGTCCCTTATATCCTTAACGTCCCAGACGTCCCAGATGTCCCATATGCCAATAACGTCCCAGATGTCCTATATGTCCCATATGTCCCTAACGTCCAGGGCGTCCTAAATGTCCAATATGTCCTTAACGTCCCAGACGTCCCAGACGTCCTAGATGTCCCATATGTAATAAACGTCTCAGACGTCCCAGATGTCCCATATGTCCGTAACGTCCAGACGTCGCAGATGTTCAATGTGTCCAATATGTCCCTAATGTCCCAGGCCTCCTAAATGTCCCATACGTCCTTAACGTCCCAGGCGTCCAAGATGTCCCATATGTCCGTACCGTCCCAGACGTCCCAGATGTTCAATGTGTCCCATATGTCCCTAATGTCCCAGGCGTCCCAGATGTCCCATATGTCCCAAATGTCCCTAATGTCCCAGGCGTCCTAAATGTCCCATATGTCCTTAACGTTCCAGACGTCCCAGACGTCTGAAATGTCCCAAATTTCCTTAACGTCCCAGATGTCCCATATATCCCATATGTTTCTAATGTCCCAGGCGTCCTAGATGTTCCATATGTCCCTAACGTCCCAGACGTCCCAGATGTCCTATATGTCCTATATGTCCTTAACGTCCAAGACGTCCCAGATGTCCCATATGTCCTTAACGTCCCAGACGTCCCAAATGTCCCATATGTCCCTAATGTCCCAGGCGTCCTAAATGTCCCATATGTCCTTAACGTCCCAGACGTCCCAGACGCCCTAGATGTCCTATATGTCATTAACGTCCCGGACGTCCCAGATGTCCCATATGTCCCTAACGTCCCAGACGTCCCAGATGTCCCATATGTCTCATATGTCCCTAATGTCCGAGGCGTCCCAGATGTCCCATATGTCCCATATGTCCCTAATGTCCCAGGCGTCCTAAATGTCCCATATGTCCTTAAAGTCCCAGACGTCCCAGACGTCCTAGATGTCCCATATATCCTTAAAATCCCAGACGTCCCAGATGTTCCATATGTCCCATGTGTCCCTAATGACCCAGGCGTCCTAGATGTTCCATATGTCCCTAACGTCCAAGACGTCCTAAATGTCCCAAATGTTCTTAACGTCCCAGACGTCCCAGATGAGCCATATGTCCCTAACGTCCCAGACGTCCCAGATGTTCCAAAGGTCTTATATATCTTTAATGTCCCAGGCGTATTAGATGTCCCATATGTCCCATATGTCCCTAATGTGCCAGGCGTCCTAAATGGCCCATATGTCTTTAACGTCCCGGACGTCCCAGACGTCCTAGATGTCCCATATGTCCCTAACGTCTCAGACGTCCCAGATGTCCCATATGTCCCTAATGTCCCAGGCGTCCTACAAATTCCATATGTCCCTAACGTCCCAGACGTCCCATATGTCCTTAACGTCCCAGACGTCCCAGACGTCCTAAATGTCCAATATGTCCCTAACGTCCCAGACGTCTCAGACGTCCTAGATGTCCTATATGTCCCTAACGTCCCAGACGTCTCAGACGTCCTAAATGTCCCATATGTCCCTAACGTCCCAGACGTCCCATATGTCCTTAACGTCCCAGACGTCCCAGACGTCCTAAATGTCCCAAATGTCCCAGACGTCCTACATGTCCCATATGTCCCTAACGTCCCAGACGTCTCAGACGTCCTAGATGTCCTATATGTCCCTAACGTCCCAGACGTCCCAGATGTCCCATATGTCCCTAACGTCTCAGACGTCCCAGATGTCCCATATCTCCTTAACGTCCCAGACGTCCTAAATGTCCCAAATGTCCCTAATGTCCCAGACGTCCTACATGTCCCATATGTCCCTAACGTCCCAGACGTCTCAGACGTCCTAGATGTCCTATATGTCCCTAACGTCCCAGACGTCCCAGATGTCCCATATGTCCCTAACGTCCCAGACGTCCCAGATGTCCCATATGTCCCTAACGTCTCAGACGTCCCAGATGTCCCATATCTCCTTAACGTCCCAGACGTCCCAGATGTCCCATATGTCCCATATGTCCTTAACGTCCCAGACGTCCCAGATGTCCCATATGTCCCATATGTCCTTAACGTCCCAGACGTCCCAGATTTACCATATGTCCCTAACGTCCCAGACGTCCCAGATGTCCCATATGTGCCATATGTCCCTAATGTCCCAGACGTCCTAGATGTCCCATATATCCTTAACGTCCCAGACGTCCCAGTATATCCCATATGTCCTATACGTCCCTAACGTCCCAGACGTCCCAGATGTCCCATATGTCCCTAACGTCCCAGATGTTCCATATGTCCCTAAAGTCCCAGACGTCCTAGATGTCTTATATGTCCTTAACGTCCCAGACGTCCCAGATCTCCCATATGTCCCTAACGTCCCAGACGTGCTAGATGTCCATTATATCCTTAACGTCCCAGACGTCCCAGATGTCCCATATGCCAATAACGTCCCAGACGTCCCAGACGTCCTATATGTCTTATATGTCCCTAATGTCCCAGGCGTCCCAGACCTCCCATATGTCCCATATGTCCCTAACGTCCACGGCGTCCTAAATGTCCAATATGTCCTTAACGTCCCAGACGTCCCAGACGTCCTAGATGTCCCATATGTCCTAAACGTCCCAGACGTCCCAGATGTCCCATATGTCCGTAACGTCCAGACGTCCCAGATGTTCAATGTGTCCCATATGTCCCTAATGTCCCAGGCCTCCTAAATGTCCCATATGTCCTTAACGTCCCAGGCGTCCCAGATGTCCTATATGTCCGTAACGTCCCAGACGTCCCAGATGTTCAATGTGTCCCATATGTCCCTAATGTCCCAGGCGTCCCAGATGTCCCATATGTCCCAAATGTCCCTAATGTCCCAGGCGTCCTAAATGTCCCATATGTCTTTAACGTTCCAGACGTCTTAGATGTCCCATATGTCCTTAACGTCCCAGACGTCCCAGATGTCCCATATGTCCTAAACGTCCCAAACGTCCCAAATGTCCCATATGTCCCTAATGTCTCAGGCGTCCTGTATGTCCCATATGTCCTTAACGTACCAGACGTCCTAGATGTCCCATATGTCATTAACGTCCCGGACGTCCCAGATGTCCCATATGTCCCTAACGTCCCAGACGTCCCAGATGTTCCATATGTCCCATATGTCCCTAATGTCCGAGGCGTCCCAGATGTCCCATATGTCCCATATGTCCCTAATGTCCCAGGCGTCCTAAATGTCCCATATGTCTTTAAAGTCCCAGACGTCCCAGACGTCCTAGATGCCCCATATGTCCTTAAAGTCCCAGACGTCCCAGATGTCCCATATGTCCCATGTGTCCCTAATGACCCAGGCGTCCTAGATGTTCCATATGTCCCTAACGTCCAAGACGTCCTAAATGTCCCATATGTCCCTAACGTCCCAGACGTCCCAGCTGTCCCGTATGTCCCTAACGCCCCTGACGTCCCAGACGTCCTAGATGTCCTATATGTCCTTAACGTCCCAGACGTCCCAGATGAGCCATATGTCCCTAACGTCCCAGACGTCCCAGATGTCCTAAAGGTCTTATATATCCTTAATGTCCCAGCCGTATTACATATCCCATATGTCCCATATGTCCCTAATGTGCCAGGCGTCCTAAATGTCCCATATGTCTTTAACGTCCCGGACGTCCCAGACGTCCTAGATGTCCCATATGTCCTTAACGTCCCAGACGTCCCAGATGTCCCATATGTCCCTAACGTCCCAAACGTCCCAGATGTCACATATGTCCCTAATGTCCCAGGCGTCCTAGAAATTCCATATGTCCCTAACGTCCCAGACGTCCCATATGTCCTTAACGTCCCTGACGTCCCAGACGTCCTAAATGTCCCATATGTCCCTAACGTCCCAGACGTCTCAGACGTCCTAGATGTCCTATATGTCCCTAACGTCCCAGACGTCTCAAACGTACTAAATGTCCCATATGTCCCTAACGTCCCAGACGTCCCATATGTCCTTAACGTCCCAGACGTCCCAGACGTCCTAAATGTCCCATATGTCCCTAATGTACCAGACGTCCTACATGTCCCATATGTCCCTAACGTCCCAGACGTCTCAGACGTTCTAGATGTCCTATATGTCCCTAACGTCCCAGACGTCCCAGATGTCCCATATGTCCCTAACGTCTCAGACGTCCCAGATGTCCCATATGTCCTTAACGTCCCAGACGTCCCAGATGTCCCATATGTCTCAAAGGTCCCTAATGTTCCAGGCGTCCCAGATGTCCTATAGGTCCCATATGTCCCTAATGTCTCAGACGTCCCAGATGTCCCATATGTCCCTAACGTCCCAGATGTTCCATATGTCCCTAACGTCCCAGATGTTCTAGATGTCTTATATGCCCCTAACGTCCCAGATGTCCCAGATCTCCCATATGTCCCTAACGTCCCAGACGTCCTAGGTGTCCCTTATATCCTTAATGTCCCAGACGTCCCAGATGTCCCATATGTCAATAACGTCCCAGACGTCCCAGATGTCCTATATGTCTCATATGTCCCTAATGTCCCAGGCGTCCCATACCTCCCATATGCTCCATATGTCCCTAACGTCCCAGACGTCCTAGATGTCTTATATGCCCCTAACGTCCCAGACGTCCCAGATCTCCCATATGTCCCTAACGTCCCAGACGTCATAGGTGTCCCTTATATCCTTAATGTCCCAGACGTCCCAGATGTCCCATATGTCAATAACGTCCCAGACGTCCCAGATGTCCTATATGTCTCATATGTCCCTAATGTCCCAGGCGTCCCAGACCTCCCATATGTCCCATATGTCCCTAATGTCCAGGGCGTCCTAAATGTACCATATGTCCTTAACGTCCCAGACGTCCCAGATGTCCTAGATGTCCCATATGTCCTTAACGTCCCAGAAGTCCCAGATATCCCATATGTCCCATATGTCCCTAATGTCCAGGGCGTCCTAAATGTCCCATATCTCTTTAACGTCCCAGACGTCCCAGACGTCCTAGATGTCCCAAATGTCCTTAACGTCCCAGACGTCCCAGATGTCCCATATGTTTCATACGTTTTTAATGTCCCAGGCGTCCTAGATGTTCCATATGTCTTTAACGTCCCAGACGTCCCAGATGTCCTAGATGTCCCATATGTCCTTAACGTCCCAGACGTCCCAGATGTCCCATATGTCCCTAACGTCCCAGACGTCCCAGATGTCCCATATGTCCCTAATATCCCAGGCGTAGTAAATGTCCCATATGTCCTTAACGTCCCAGACGTCCCAGACGCCCTAGATGTCTAATATGTCCTTAACGTCCCAGACGTCCCAGATGTCCCATATGTCCCTAGCATCCCAGACGTCCCAGATGTCCCATATGTCCTTAACGTCCCAGACGTCCCAGATGTCCCATATGTAACTAACATCCCAGACGTCCCAGATGTCCCATTGGTCCCATATGTCCCTAATGTCCCAGGCGTCCGAGATGTGCCATATGTCCCATATGTCCCTAATGTCCCAGGCGTCCTAAATGTCCCATATGTCCTTAACGTCCCAGACGTCCCAGAAGTCCTAGATGTCCCATATGTCCTTAACGTCCCAGACGTCCCAGATTTACCATATGTCCCTAACGTCCCAGACGTCCCAGATGTCCCATATGTCCCATATGTTTCTAATGTCCCAGGCGTCCTAGATGTTCCATATGTCCCTAACGTCCCAGACGTCCCAGATGTCCCATATGTCCCATATGTTTCTAATGTCCCAGGCGTCCTAGATGTTCCATATGTCCCTAACGTCCCAGACGTCCCAGATGTCCTATATGTCCCATATGTCCTTAACGTCCCAGACGTCCCAGATGTCCCATATGTCCTAAACGTCCCAGACGTCCCAAATGTCCCATATGTCCCTAATGTCTCAGGCGTCCTGTATGTCCCATATATCCTAAACGTCCCAGACGTCCCAAATGTCCCATATGTCCCTAATGTCCCAGGCGTCCTAAATGTCCCATATGTCCTTAAAGTCCCAGACGTCCCAGACGTCCTAGATGTCCCATATGTCCTTAAAGTCCCAGACGTCCCAGATGTCCCATATGTCCCATGTGTCCCTAATGACCCAGGCGTCCTAGATGTTCCATATGTCCCTAACGTCCAAGACGTCCTAAATGTCCCATATGTCCTTAACGTACCAGACGTCCCAGCTGTCCCGTATGTCCCTAACGCCCCTGACGTCCCAGACGTCCTAGATGTCCTATATGTCCTTAACGTCCCAGACGTCCCAGATGAGCCATATGTCCCTAACGTCCCAGACGTCCCAGATGTCCCATATGTCCCTAACGTCCCAGACGTCCCAGATGTCCCATATGTCCCTAATGTCCCAGGCGTCCTAGAAATTCCATGTCTCTAACGTCCCAGACGTCCCATATGTCCTTAACGTCCCAGACGTCCCAGACGTCCTAAATGTCCCATATGTCCCTAACGTCCCAGACGTCTCAAACGTCCTAGATGTCCTATATGTCCCTAACGTCCCAGACGTCTCAGACGTCCTAAATGTCCCATATGTCCCTAACGTCCCAGACGTTCCATATGTCCTTAACGTCCTAGACGTCCCAGACGTCCTAAATGTCCCATATGTCCCTAATGTCCCAGACGTCCTACTTGTCCCATATGTCCCTAACGTCCCAGACGTCTCAGACGTCCTAGATGTCCTATATGTCCCTAACGTCCCAAACGTCCCAGATGTCCCGTATGTCCCTAACGTCTCAGACGTCCCAGATGTCCCATATGTCCTTAACGTCCCAGACGTCCCAGATGTCCCATATGTCTCATATGTCCCTAATGTTCCAGGCGTCCCAGATGTTCAATGTGTCCCATATGTCCCTAATGTCCCAGGCGTCCCAGATGTCCCATATGTCCCAAATGTCCCTAATGTCCCAGGCGTCCTAAATGTCCCATATGTCTTTAACGTTCCAGACGTCTTAGATGTCCCATATGTCCTTAACGTCCCAGACGTCCCAGATGTCCCATATGTCCTAAACGTCCCAAACGTCCCAAATGTCCCATATGTCCCTAATGTCTCAGGCGTCCTGTATGTCCCATATGTCCTTAACGTCCCAGACGTCCTAGATGTCCTATATGTCCGTAACGTCCCAGACGTCCCAGATGTTCAATGTGTCCCATATGTCCCTAATGTCCCAGGCGTCCCAGATGTCCCATATGTCCCAAATGTCCCTAATGTCCCAGGCGTCCTAAATGTCCCATATGTCTTTAACGTTCCAGACGTCTTAGATGTCCCATATGTCCTTAACGTCCCAGACGTCCCAGATGTCCCATATGTCCTAAACGTCCCAAACGTCCCAAATGTCCCATATGTCCCTAATGTCTCAGGCGTCCTAAATGTCCCATATGTCCTTAACGTCCCAGGCGTCCCAGATGTCCTATATGTCCGTAACGTCCCAGACGTCCCAGATGTTCAATGTGTCCCATATGTCCCTAATGTCCCAGGCCTCCTAAATGTCCCATATGTCCTTAACGTCCCAGGCGTCCCAGATGTCCTATATGTCCGTAACGTCCCAGACGTCCCAGATGTTCAATGTGTCCCATATGTCCCTAATGTCCCAGGCGTCCCAGATGTCCCATATGTCCCAAATGTCCCTAATGTCCCAGGCGTCCTAAATGTCCCATATGTCTTTAACGTTCCAGACGTCTTAGATGTCCCATATGTCCTTAACGTCCCAGACGTCCCAGATGTCCCATATGTCCTAAACGTCCCAAACGTCCCAAATGTCCCATATGTCCCTAATGTCTCAGGCGTCCTGTATGTCCCATATGTCCTTAACGTACCAGACGTCCTAGATGTCCCATATGTCATTAACGTCCCGGACGTCCCAGATGTCCCATATGTCCCTAACGTCCCAGACGTCCCAGATGTTCCATATGTCCCATATGTCCCTAATGTCCGAGGCGTCCCAGATGTCCCATATGTCCCATATGTCCCTAATGTCCCAGGCGTCCTAAATGTCCCATATGTCTTTAAAGTCCCAGACGTCCCAGACGTCCTAGATGCCCCATATGTCCTTAAAGTCCCAGACGTCCCAGATGTCCCATATGTCCCATGTGTCCCTAATGACCCAGGCGTCCTAGATGTTCCATATGTCCCTAACGTCCAAGACGTCCTAAATGTCCCATATGTCCCTAACGTCCCAGACGTCCCAGCTGTCCCGTATGTCCCTAACGCCCCTGACGTCCCAGACGTCCTAGATGTCCTATATGTCCTTAACGTCCCAGACGTCCCAGATGAGCCATATGTCCCTAACGTCCCAGACGTCCCAGATGTCCTAAAGGTCTTATATATCCTTAATGTCCCAGCCGTATTAGATGTCCCATATGTCCCATATGTCCCTAATGTGCCAGGCGTCCTAAATGTCCCATATGTCTTTAACGTCCCGGACGTCCCAGACGTCCTAGATGTCCCATATGTCCTTAACGTCCCAGACGTCCAAGATGTCCCATATGTCCCTAACGTCCCAAACGCCCCAGATGTCACATATGTCCCTAATGTCCCAGGCGTCCTAGAAATTCCATATGTCCCTAACGTCCCAGACGTCCCATATGTCCTTAACGTCCCTGACGTCCCAGACGTCCTAAATGTCCCATATGTCCCTAACGTCCCAGACGTCTCAGACGTCCTAGATGTCCTATATGTCCCTAACGTCCCAGACGTCTCAAACGTACTAAATGTCCCATATGTCCCTAACGTCCCAGACGTCCCGTATGTCCTTAACGTCCCAGACGTCCCAGACGTCCTAAATGTCCCATATGTCCCTAATGTACCAGACGTCCTACATGTCCCATATGTCCCTAACGTCCCAGACGTCTCAGACGTTCTAGATGTCCTATATGTCCCTAACGTCCCAGACGTCCCAGATGTCCCATATGTCCCTAACGTCTCAGACGTCCCAGATGTCCCATATGTCCTTAACGTCCCAGACGTCCCAGATGTCCCATATGTCTCAAAGGTCCCTAATGTTCCAGGCGTCCCAGATGTCCTATAGGTCCCATATGTCCCTAATGTCTCAGACGTCCCAGATGTCCCATATGTCCCTAACGTCCCAGATGTTCCATGTCCCTAACGTCCCAGATGTTCTAGATGTCTTATATGCCCCTAACGTCCCAGATGTCCCAGATCTCCCATATGTCCCTAACGTCCCAGACGTCCTAGGTGTCCCTTATATCCTTAATGTCCCAGACGTCCCAGATGTCCCATATGTCAATAACGTCCCAGACGTCCCAGATGTCCTATATGTCCCATATGTCCCTAATGTCCCAGGCGTCCCATACCTCCCATATGCTCCATATGTCCCTAACGTCCCAGACGTCCTAGATGTCTTATATGCCCCTAACGTCCCAGACGTCCCAGATCTCCCATATGTCCCTAACGTCCCATACGTCATAGGTGTCCCTTATATCCTTAATGTCCCAGACGTCCCAGATGTCCCATATGTCAATAACGTCCCAGACGTCCCAGATGTCCTATATGTCTCATATGTCCCTAATGTCCCAGGCGTCCCAGACCTCCCATATGTCCCATATGTCCCTAATGTCCAGGGCGTCCTAAATGTACCATATGTCCTTAACGTCCCAGACGTCCCAGATGTCCTAGATGTCCCATATGTCCTTAACGTCCCAGAAGTCCCAGATATCCCATATGTCCCATATGTCCCTAATGTCCAGGGCGTCCTAAATGTCCCATATCTCTTTAACGTCCCAGACGTCCCAGACGTCCTAGATGTCCCAAATGTCCTTAACGTCCCAGACGTCCCAGATGTCCCATATGTTTCATACGTTTTTAATGTCCCAGGCGTCCTAGATGTTCCATATGTCTTTAACGTCCCAGACGTCCCAGATGTCCTAGATGTCCCATATGTCCTTAACGTCCCAGACGTCCCAGATGTCCCATATGTCCCTAACGTCCCAGACGTCCCAGATGTCCCATATGTCCCTAATATCCCAGGCGTAGTAAATGTCCCATATGTCCTTAACGTCCCAGACGTCCCAGACGCCCTAGATGTCTAATATGTCCTTAACGTCCCAGACGTCCCAGATGTCCCATATGTCCCTAGCATCCCAGACGTCCCAGATGTCCCATATGTCCTTAACGTCCCAGACGTCCCAGATGTCCCATATGTAACTAACTTCCCAGACGTCCCAGATGTCCCATTGGTCCCATATGTCCCTAATGTCCCAGGCGTCCGAGATGTGCCATATGTCCCATATGTCCCTAATGTCCCAGGCGTCCTAAATGTCCCATATGTCCTTAACGTCCCAGACGTCCCAGACGTCCTAGATGTCCCATATGTCCTTAACGTCCCAGACGTCCCAGATTTACCATATGTCCCTAACGTCCCAGACGTCCCAGATGTCCCATATGTCCCATATGTTTCTAATGTCCCAGGCGTCCTAGATGTTCCATATGTCCCTAACGTCCCAGACGTCCCAGATGTCCCATATGTCCCATATGTTTCTAATGTCCCAGGCGTCCTAGATGTTCCATATGTCCCTAACGTCCCAGACGTCCCAGATGTCCTATATGTCCCATATGTCCTTAACGTCCCAGACGTCCCAGATGTCCCATATGTCCTAAACGTCCCAGACGTCCCAAATGTCCCATATGTCCCAAATGTCTCAGGCGTCCTGTATGTCCCATATATCCTAAACGTCCCAGACGTCCCAAATGTCCCATATGTCCCTAATGTCCCAGGCGTCCTAAATGTCCCATATGTCCTTAAAGTCCCAGACGTCCCAGACGTCCTAGATGTCCCATATGTCCTTAAAGTCCCAGACGTCCCAGATGTCCCATATGTCCCATGTGTCCCTAATGACCCAGGCGTCCTAGATGTTCCATATGTCCCTAACGTCCAAGACGTCCTAAATGTCCCATATGTCCTTAACGTACCAGACGTCCCAGCTGTCCCGTATGTCCCTAACGCCCCTGACGTCCCAGACGTCCTAGATGTCCTATATGTCCTTAACGTCCCAGACGTCCCAGATGAGCCATATGTCCCTAACGTCCCAGACGTCCCAGATGTCCCATATGTCCCTAACGTCCCAGACGTCCCAGATGTCCCATATGTCCCTAATGTCCCAGGCGTCCTAGAAATTCCATGTCTCTAACGTCCCAGACGTCCCATATGTCCTTAACGTCCCAGACGTCCCAGACGTCCTAAATGTCCCATATGTCCCTAACGTCCCAGACGTCTCAGACGTCCTAGATGTCCTATATGTCCCTAACGTCCCAGACGTCTCAGACGTCCTAAATGTCCCATATGTCCCTAACGTCCCAGACGTTCCATATGTCCTTAACGTCCTAGACGTCCCAGACGTCCTAAATGTCCCATATGTCCCTAATGTCCCAGACGTCCTACTTGTCCCATATGTCCCTAACGTCCCAGACGTCTCAGACGTCCTAGATGTCCTATATGTCCCTAACGTCCCAAACGTCCCAGATGTCCCGTATGTCCCTAACGTCTCAGACGTCCCAGATGTCCCATATGTCCTTAACGTCCCAGACGTCCCAGATGTCCCATATGTCTCATATGTCCCTAATGTTCCAGGCGTCCCAGATGTTCAATGTGTCCCATATGTCCCTAATGTCCCAGGCGTCCCAGATGTCCCATATGTCCCAAATGTCCCTAATGTCCCAGGCGTCCTAAATGTCCCATATGTCTTTAACGTTCCAGACGTCTTAGATGTCCCATATGTCCTTAACGTCCCAGACGTCCCAGATGTCCCATATGTCCTAAACGTCCCAAACGTCCCAAATGTCCCATATGTCCCTAATGTCTCAGGCGTCCTGTATGTCCCATATGTCCTTAACGTCCCAGACGTCCTAGATGTCCCATATGTCATTAACGTCCCGGACGTCCCAGATGTCCCATATGTCCCTAACGTCCCAGACGTCCCAGATGTTCCATATGTCCCATATGTCCCTAATGTCCGAGGCGTCCCAGATGTCCCATATGTCCCATATGTCCCTAATGTCCCAGGCGTCCTAAATGTCCCATATGTCTTTAAAGTCCCAGACGTCCCAGACGTCCTAGATGTCCCATATGTCCTTAAAGTCCCAGACGTCCCAGATGTCCCATATGTCCCATGTGTCCCTAATGACCCAGGCGTCCTAGATGTTCCATATGTCCCTAACGTCCAAGACGTCCTAAATGTCCCATATGTCCCTAACGTCCCAGACGTCCCAGCTGTCCCGTATGTCCCTAACGCCCCTGACGTCCCAGACGTCCTAGATGTCCTATATGTCCTTAACGTCCCAGACGTCCCAGATGAGCCATATGTCCCTAACGTCCCAGACGTCCCAGATGTCCTAAAGGTCTTATATATCCTTAATGTCCCAGCCGTATTAGATGTCCCATATGTCCCATATGTCCCTAATGTGCCAGGCGTCCTAAATGTCCCATATGTCTTTAACGTCCCGGACGTCCCAGACGTCCTAGATGTCCCATATGTCCTTAACGTCCCAGACGTCCCAGATGTCCCATATGTCCCTAACGTCCCAAACGTCCCAGATGTCACATATGTCCCTAATGTCCCAGGCGTCCTAGAAATTCCATATGTCCCTAACGTCCCAGACGTCCCATATGTCCTTAACGTCCCTGACGTCCCAGACGTCCTAAATGTCCCATATGTCTCTAACGTCCCAGACGTCTCAGACGTCCTAGATGTCCTATATGTCCCTAACGTCCCAGACGTCCCAGACGTACTAAATGTCCCATATGTCCCTAACGTCCCAGACGTCCCATATGTCCTTAACGTCCCAGACGTCCCAGACGTCCTAAATGTCCCATATGTCCCTAATGTACCAGACGTCCTACATGTCCCATATGTCCCTAACGTCCCAGACGTCTCAGACGTTCTAGATGTCCTATATGTCCCTAACGTCCCAGACGTCCCAGATGTCCCATATGTCCCTAACGTCTCAGACGTCCCTGATGTCCCATATGTCCTTAACGTCCCAGACGTCCCAGATGTCCCATATGTCTCAAAGGTCCCTAATGTTCCAGGCGTCCCAGATGTCCTATAGGTCCCATATGTCCCTAATGTCCCAGACGTCCCAGATGTCCCATATGTCCCTAACGTCCCAGATGTTCCATATGTCCCTAACGTCCCAGATGTTCTAGATGTCTTATATGCCCCTAACGTCCCAGATGTCCCAGATCTCCTATATGTCCCTAACGTCCCAGGCTTCCTAGGTGTCCCTTATATCCTTAATGTCCCAGACGTCCCAGATGTCCCATATGTCAATAACGTCCCAGACGTTCCAGATGTCTTATATGTCCCATATGTCCCTAATGTCCCAGGCGTCCCGGACCTCCCATATGTCCCATATGTCCCTAATGTCCAGGGCGTCCTAAATGTCCCATATGTCCTTAACGTCCCAGACGTCCCAGACGTCCTAGATGTCCCATATGTCCTTAACGTCCCAGACTTCCCAGATATCCCATATGTCCCATATGTCCCTAATGTCCAGGGCGTCCTAAATGTCCCATATCTCCTTAACGTCCCAGACGTCCCAGATGTCCCATATGTCCGTAACGTCCCAGACGTCCCAGATGTTCAATGTGTCCCATATGTCCCTAACGTCCCAGGCCTCCTAAATGTCCCATATATCCTTAACGTCCCAGGCGTCCCAGATGTCCTATATGTCCGTAACGTCCCAGACGTCCCAGATGTTCAATGTGTCCCATATGTCCCTAATGTCCCAGGCGTCCCAGATGTCCCATATGTCCCAAATGTCTCTAATGTCCCAGGCGTCCTAAATGTCCCATATGTCTTTAACGTTCCAGCGTCCCAGACGTCTTAGATGTCCCAAATGTCCTTAACGTCCCAGACGTCCCAGATGTCCCATATGTCAAATATGTTTCTAATGTCCCAGGCGTCCTAGATGTTCCATATGTCCCTAACGTCCCAGACGTCCCAGATGTCCCATATGTCCCATATGTTTCTAATGTCCCAGGCGTCCTAGAAGTTCCATATGTCCCTAACGTCCCAGACGTCCCAGATGTCCTATATGTCCCATATGTCCTTAACGTCCCAGACGTCCCAGATGTCCCATATGTCCTAAACGTCCCAGACGTCCCAAATGTCCCATATGTCCCTAATGTCTCAGGCGTCCTGCATGTCCCATATATCCTAAACGTCCCAGACGTCCCAAATGTCCCATATGTCCCTAATGTCCCAGGCGTCCTAAATGTCCCATATGTCCTTAAAGTCCCAGACGTCCCAGACGTCCTAGATGTCCCATATGTCCTTAAAGTCCCAGACGTCCCAGATGTCCCATATGTCCCATGTGTCCCTAATGACCCAGGCGTCCTAGATGTTCCATATGTCCCTAACGTCCAAGACGTCCTAAATGTCCCATATGTCCTTAACGTCCCAGACGTCCCAGCTGTCCCGTATGTCCCTAACGCCCCTGACGTCCCAGACGTCCTAGATGTCCTATATGTCCTTAACGTCCCAGACGTCCCAGATGAGCCATATGTCCCTAACGTCCCAGACGTCCCAGATGTCCCATATGTCCCTAACGTCCCAGACGGCCCAGATGTCCCATATGTCCCTAATGTCCCAGGCGTCCTAGAAATTCCATATGTCTCTAACGTCCCAGACGTCCCATATGTCCTTAACGTCCCAGACGTCCCAGACGTCCTAAATGTCCCATATGTCCCTAACGTCCCAGACGTCTCAGACGTCCTAGATGTCCTATATGTCCCTAACGTCCCAGACGTCTCAGACGTCCTAAATGTCCCATATGTCCCTAACGTCCCAGACGTTCCATATGTCCTTAACGTCCTAGACGTCCCAGACGTCCTAAATGTCCCATATGTCCCTAATGTCCCAGACGTCCTACTTGTCCCATATGTCCCTAACGTCTCAGACGTCGCAGATGTCCCATATGTCCTTAACGTCCCAGACGTCCCAGATGTCCCATATGTCTCATATGTCCCTAATGTTCCAGGCGTCCCAAATGTCCCATATGTCCCATATGTCCCTAATGTCCCAAACGTCCCAGATGTCCCATATGTCCCTAACGTCCCAGATGTTCCATATGGCCCTAACGTCCCAGATGTCCTAGATGTCTTATATGCCCCTAACGTCCCAGACGTCCCAGATCTCCCATATGTCCCTAACGTCCCAGACGTCCTAGGTGTCCCTTATATCCTTAATGTCCCAAACGTCCCAGATGTCCCATATGTCAATAACGTCCCAGACGTCCCAGATGTCCTATATGTCCCACATGTCCCTAATGTCCCAGGCGTCCCGGACCTCCCATATGTCCCTAATGTCCAGGGCGTCCTAAATGCCCCATATCTCCTTAACGTCCCAGACGTCCCAGACGTCCTAGATGTCCCAAATGTCCTTAACGTCCCAGACGTCCCAGATGTCCCATATGTTTCATATGTTTCTAATGTCCCAGGCGTCCTAAATGTTCCATATGTCCCTAACGTCCCAGACGTCCCAGATGTCCTAGATGTCCCATATGTCCTTAACGTCCCAGACGTCCCAAATGTCCCATATGTCCCTAACGTCCCAGACGTCCCAGATGTCTCATATGTCCCTAGTATCCCAGGCGTAGTAATTGTCCAATATGTCCTTAACGTCCCAGACGTCCCAGACGCCCCAGATGTCCCATATGTCCTTAACGTCCCAGACGTCCCAGACGTCCTAGATGTCCCATATGTCCTTAACGTCCCAGATGTCCCAGAAGTCCCATATGTCCCTAGCATCCCAGACGTCCCAGATGTCCCATATGTCCTTAACGTCCCAGACGTCCCAGATGTCCCATATGTAACTAACGTTCCAGACGTCCCAGATGTCCCATATGTCCCATATGTCCCTAATGTCCCAGGCGTCCCAGATGTCCCATATGTCCCATATGTCCCTAATGTCCCAGGCGTCCTAAATGTCCCATATGTCCTTAACGTCCCAGACGTCGTAGACGTTCTAGATGTCCCATATGTCCTTAACGTCCCAGACGTCCCAGATTTATCATATGTCCCTAATGTCCCAGACGTCCTAGATGTCCCATATATCCTTAACGTCCCAGACGTCCCAGTATATCCCATATGTCCTATACCTCCCTAATGTCCCAGACGTCCCAGATGTCCCATATGTCCCTAACGTCCCAGATGTTCCATATGTCCCTAAAGTCCCAGACGTCCTAGATGTCTTATATGTCCCTAACGTCCCAGACGTCCCAGATCTCCCATATGTCCCTAACGTCCCAGACGTGCTCGATGTCCCTTATATCCTTAACGTCCCAGACGTCCCAGATGTCCCATATGCCAATAACGTCCCAGATGTCCTATATGTCCCATATGTCCCTAATGTCCCAGGCGTCCCAGACCTCCCATATGTTCCATATGTCTTTAACGTCCAGGGCGCCCTAAATGTCCAATATGTCCTTAACGTCCCAGACGTCCCAGACGTCCTAGATGTCCCATATGTTCTAAACGTCCCAGACGTCCCAGATGTCCCATATGTCCGTAACGTCACAGACGTCCCAGATGTTCCATGTGTCCCATATGTCCCTATTGTCCCAGGCCTCCTAAATGTCCCATATGTCCTTAACGTTCCAGACGTCCCAGACGTCTTAGATGTCCCAAATGTCCTTAACGTCCCAGATGTCCCATATGTCCCATATGTCCCATATGTTTCTAATGTCCCAGGCGTCCTAGATGTTCCATATGTCCCTAACGTCCCAGACGTCCCAGATGTCCTATATGTCCCATATGTCCTTAACGTCCCAGACGTCCCAGATGTCCCATATGTCCTTAACGTCCCAGACGTCCCAAATGTCCCATATGTCCCTAATGTCCCAGGCGTCCTAAATGTCCCATATGTCTTTAACGTCCCAGACGTCCCAGACGCCCTAGATGTCCTATATGTCATTAACGTCCCGGACGTCCCAGATGTCCCATATGTCCCTAACGTCCCAGACGTCCCAGATGTCCCATATGCCCCATATGTAACTAATGTCCGAGGCGTCCCAGATGTCCCATATGTCCCATATGTCCCTAATGTCCCAGGCGTCCTAAATGTCCCATATGTCCTTAACGTCCCAGACGTCCCAGACGTCCTAAATGTCCCATATGTCCTTAACGTCCCAGACGTCCCAGATTTACCATATGTTCCTAACGTCCCAGACGTCCCAGATGTCCCATATGTCCCATATGTCCCTAATGTCCCAGACGTCCTAGATGTCCCATATATCCTTAACGTCCCAGACGTCCCAGTATATCCCATATGTCCTATACCTCCCTAACGTCCCAGACGTCCCAGATGTCCCATATGTCCCTAACGTCCCAGATGTTCCATATGTCCCTAAAGTCCCAGACGTCCTAGATGTCTTATATGTCCCTAACGTCCCAGACGTCCCAGACGTCCCAGATCTCCCATATGTCCCTAACGTCCCAGACGTGCTAGATGTCCCTTATATCCTTAACGTCCCAGACGTCCCAGATGTCCCATATGCCAATAACGTCCCAGACGTCCCATATGCCCCATATGTCCCTAATGTCCGGGGCGTCCCAGGTGTCCCATATGTCCCATATGTCCCTAATGTCCCAGGCGTCCTAAATGTCCCATATGTCCTTAACGTCCCAGACGTCCCAGACGTCCTAGATGTCCCATATGTCCTAAACGTCCCAGACGTCCCAGATGTCCCATATGTCCGTAACGTCCCAGACGTTCCAGATGTTCAATGGGTCCCATATGTCCCTAATGTCCCAGGCCTCCTAAATGTCCCATATGTCCTTAACGTCCCAGGCGTCCCAGATCTCCCATATGTCCCAAATGTCCCTAATGTCCCAGGCGTCCTAAATGTCCCGTACCAGATGTTCCATATGTCCCTAATATCCCAGGCGTAGTAAATGTCCCATATGTCCTTAACATCCCAGACGTCCCAGACGCCCTAGATGTCCCATATGTCCTTAACGTCCCAGACGTCCCAGATGTTCAATGTGTCCCATGTGTCCCTAATGTCCCAGGCGTCCCAGATGTCCCATATGTCCCAAATGTCCCTAATGTCCCAGGCGTCCTAAATGTCCCGTACCAGATGTCCCATATGTCCCTAATATCCCAGGCGTAGTAAATGTCCCATATGTCCTTAACATCCCAGACGTCCCAGACGCCCTAGATGTCCCATATGTCCTTAACGTCCCAGACGTCCAAGACGTCCTAGATGTCCCATATGTCCTTAACGTCCCAGACGTCCCAGATGTCCCATATGTCCCAAGCATCCCAGACGTCCCAGATGTCCCATATGTCCTTAACGTCCCAGACGTCCCAGATGTCCCATATGTAACTAACGTCCCAGACGTCCCAGATGTCCCATTGGTCCCATATGTCCCTAATGTCCCAGGCGTCCCAGATGTGTCATATGTCCCATATGTCCCTAATGTCCCAGGCGTAGTAAATGTCCCATATATCCTTAACGTCCCAGACGTCCCAGATATCCCATAGGTCCTATATCTCCCTAACGTCTCAGACGTCCCAGATGTCCCATATGTCCCTAACGTCCCAGATGTACCATATGTCCCTAACGTCCCAGACGTCCTAGATGTCTTATATGCCCCTAACGTCCCAGATCTCCCATATGTCCCTAACGTCCCAGACGTCCTAGGTGTCCCTTATATCCTTAATGTCCCAGACGTCCCAGATGTCCCATATGTCAATAACGTCCCAGACGTCCTAGATGTCCTATATGTCCCATATGTACCTAATGTCCCAGGCGTCCCAGACCTCTCATATGTCCCGTATGTCCCTAATGTCCAGGGCGTCCTAAATGTCCCATATGTCCTTAACGTCCCAGACGTCCCAGACGTCCTAGATGTCCCATATGTCCTTAACGTCCCAGACGTCCCAGATATCCCATATTTCCCATATGTCCCTAATGTCCAGGGCGTCCTAAATGTCCCGTACCAGATGTCCCATATGTCCCTAATATCCCAGGCGTAGTAAATGTCCCATATATCCTTAACGTCCCAGACGTCCCAGATATCCCATAGGTCCTATATCTCCCTAACGTCTCAGACGTCCCAGATGTCCCATATGTCCCTAACGTCCCAGATGTACCATATGTCCCTAACGTCCCAGACGTCCTAGATGTCTTATATGCCCCTAACGTCCCAGATCTCCCATATGTCCCTAACGTCCCAGACGTCCTAGGTGTCCCTTATATCCTTAATGTCCCAGACGTCCCAGATGTCCCATATGTCAATAACGTCCCAGACGTCCTAGATGTCCTATATGTCCCATATGTACCTAATGTCCCAGGCGTCCCAGACCTCTCATATGTCCCGTATGTCCCTAATGTCCAGGGCGTCCTAAATGTCCCATATGTCCTTAACGTCCCAGACGTCCCAGACGTCCTAGATGTCCCATATGTCCTTAACGTCCCAGACGTCCCAGATATCCCATATTTCCCATATGTCCCTAATGTCCAGGGCGTCCTAAATGTCCCATATCTCCTTAACGTCCCAGACGTCCCAGACGTCCTAGATGTCCCAAATGTCCTTAACGTCCCAGACGTTCCAGATGTCCCATATGTTTCATATGTTTCTAATGTCCCAGGCGTCCTAGGTGTTCCATATGTCCCTAACGTCCCAGACGTCCCAGATGTCCTAGATGCCTCATATGTCCTTAACGTCCCAGACGTCCCAGATGTCCCATATGTCCCTAACGTCCCAGACGTCCCAGATGTCCTATATGTCCTTAACGTCCCAGACGTCCCAGACGCCATAGATGTCCCATATGTCCTTAACGTCCCAGAAGTCCCAGACGTCCTAGATGTCCCATATGTCCTTAACGTCCCAGACGTCCCAGATGTCCCATATGTCTTAAATGTCTATAATGTCCCAGGCGTCCTAAATGTCCCATATGTCCTTAACGTTCCAGACGTCCCAGACGTCTTAGATGTCCCAAATGTCCTTAACGTCCCAGATGTCCCATATGTCCCATATGTTTCTAATGTCCCAGGCGTCCTAGATGTTCCATATGTCCCTAACGTCCCAGACGTCCCAGATGTCCTATATGTCCCTAACGTCCTAGACGTACCAGATGTCCCATATGTTTCTAACGTCTCAGACGTCCCACATGTCTCATATGTCCTTAACGTCCCAGACGTCCCAGATGTCCCATATGTCTCATATGTCCCTAATGTCCCAGGCGTCCCAGATGTCCCATATGTCCCATATGTCCCTAACTACCCAGACGCCTCAGACGTCCTAGATGTCCTATATGTCCCTAACGTCCTAGACGTACCAGATGTCCCATATGTTTCTAACGTCTCAGACGTCCCACATGTCCCATATATCCTTAACGTACCAGACGTCCCAGATGTCCCATATGTCTCATATGTCCCTAATGTCCCAGGCGTCCCAGATGGCGTCCCAGATGTCCCATATGTCCCATATGTCCCTAATGTCCCAGACGTTTTAAATGTCTCATATGTCCTTAACGTTTCAGACGTCCCAGACTTCCTAGATGTCCCATATGTCCTTAACGTCCCAGACGTCCCAGATGTCCCATATGTCCCATATGTACCTAATGTCCCAGGTGCCCTAAATGTCCCATATGTCCTTAACGTCCCAGACGTCCCAGACGTCCTAAATGTCCCATATGTCCTTAACGTCCCAGACGTCTCAGATGTCCCGTATGTCTCTAACGTCCCAGACGTCCCATATGTCCCATATGTCCCATATGTCCTTAATGTCCCAGGCGTCCCAGATGTCCCATATTTCCCTAACGTCCCAGACGTCCTAGATGTCCCATATATCCTTAACGTCCCAGACGTCCCAGATATCCCCATAGGTCCTATATCTCCCTAACGTCTCAGACGTCCCAGATGTCCCATACGTCCCTAACGTCCCAGATGTACCATATGTCCCTAACGTCCCAAACGTCCTAGATGTCTTATATGCCCCTAATGTCCCAGACGTCCCAGATCTCCCATATGTCCCTAACGTCCCAGACGTCCTAGGTTGTCCCTTAAATCCTTAATGTCCCAGACGTCCCAGATGTCCCATATGTCAATAACGTCCCAAACGTCCCAGATGTCTATATGTCCCATTTGTCCCTAATGTCCCAGGCGTCCCAGACCTCCCATATGTCCCATATGTCCCTAATGTCCAGGGCGTCCTAAATGTCCCATATGTCTTTAACGTCCCAGACGTCCCAGACGTCCTAGATGTCCCATATGTCCTTAACGTCCCAGACGTCCCAGATATCCCATATGTCCCATATGTCCCTAATGTCCAGGGCGTCCTAAATGTCCCATATCTCCTTAACGTCCCAGACGTCCCAGACGTCCTAGATGTCCCAAATGTCCTTAACGTCCCAGTCGTCCCAGATGTCCCATATGTTTCATATGTTTCTAATGTCCCAGGCGTCCTAGATGTTCCATATGTCCCTAACGTCCCAGACGTCCCAGATGTCCTAGATGTCCCATATGTCCTTAACGTCCCAGACGTCCCAGATGTCCCATATGTCCCTAACGTCCCAGACGTCCCAGATGTCCCATATGTCTCTAATATCCCAGGCGTAGTAAATGTCCCATATGTCCTTAACGTCCCAGACGTCCCAGACGCCCTAGATGTCCCATATGTCCTTAACGTCCCAGAAGTCCCAGACGTCCTAGATGTCCCATATGTCCTTAACGTCCCAGACGTCCCAGATGTCCCATATGTCTTAAATGTCTATAATGTCCCAGGCGTCCTAAATGTCCCATATGTCCTTAACGTTCCAGACGTCTTAGATGTCCCAAATGTACTTAACGTCCCAGATGTCCCATATGTTTCTAATGTCCCAAGCGTCCTAGATGTTCCATATGTCCCTAACGTCCCAGACGTTCCAGATGTCCTATATGTCCCTAACGTGCTAGACGTACCAGATTGTCCCATATGTTTCTAACGTCTCAGACGTCCCACATGTCCCATATGTCCTTAACGTCCCAGACGTCCCAGATGTCCCATATGTCTCATATGTCCCTAATGTCCCAGGCGTCCCGGATGTCCCATATGTCCCATATGTCCCTAATGTCCCAGACGTTTTAAATGTCCCATATGTCCTTAACGTCCCAGACGTCCCAGATGTCCCATATGTCCCATATGTACCTAATGTCCCAGGCGCCCTAAATGTCCCATATGTCCTTAACGTCCCAGACGTCCCAGACGTCCTAAATGTCCAATATGTCCTTAACGTCCCAGACGTCTCAGATGTCCCATATGTCTCTAACGTCCCAGACGTCCCATATGTCCCATATGTCCCATATGTCCTTAATGTCCCAGGCGTCCCAGATGTCCCATATTTCCCAAACGTCCCAGACGTCCTAGATGTCCCATATATCCTTAACGTCCCAGACGTCCCAGATATCCCATAGGTCCTATATCTCCCTAACGTCCCAGAAGTCCCAGATGTCCCATATGTCCCTAACGTCCCAGATGTTCCATATGTCCCTAACGTCCCAGACGTCCTAGATGTCTTATATGCCCCTAACGTCCCAGACGTCCCAGATCTCCCATATGTCCCTAACGTCCCAGACGTCCTAGGTGTCCCTTATATCCTTAATGTCCCAGACGTCCCAGATGTCCAATATGTCAATAACGTCCCAGACGTCCCAGATGTCCTATATGTCCCATATGTCCCTAATGTCCCAGGCGTCCCAGACCTCCCATATGTCCTATATGTCCCTAATGTCCAGGGCGTCCTAGATGTCCCATATGTCCTTAACGTCCCAGACGTCCCAGACGTCCTAGATGTCCCATATGTCCTTAACGTCCCAGACGTCCCAGATATCCCATATGTCCCATATGTCCCTAATGTCCAGGGCGTCCTAAATGTCCCATATCTCCTTAACGTCCCAGACGTCCCTGACGTCCTAGATGTCCCAAATGTCCTTAACGTCCCAGACGTCCCAGATGTCCCATATGTTTCATATGTTTCTAATGTCCCAGGCGTCCTAGATGTTCCATATGTCCCTAACGTCCCAGACGTGCCAGATGTCCTAGATGTCCCATATGTCCTTAACGTCCCAGACGTCCCAGATGTCCCATATGTCCCTAACGTCCCTGACGTCCCAGATGTCCCATATGTCCCTAATATCCCAGGCGTAGTAAATGTCCCATATGTCCTTAACGTCCCAGACGTCCCAGACGCCCTAGATGTCCCATATGTCCTTAACGTCCCAGAAGTCCCAGACGTCCTAGATGTCCCATATGTCCTTAACGTCCCAGACGTCCCAGATGTCCCATATGTCCCAAATGTCTATAATGTCCCAGGCGTCCTAAATGTCCCATATGTCCTTAACGTTCCAGACGTCCCAGACGTCTTAGATGTCCCAAATGTCCTTAACGTCCCAGATGTCCCATATGTCCCATATGTTTCTAATGTCCCAGGCGTCCTAGATGTTCCATATGTCCCTACCGTCCCAGACGTCCCAGATGTCCTATATGTCCCATATGTCCTTAACGTCCCAGACGTCCCAGATATCCTATATGTCCTTAACATCCCAGACGTCCCAAATGTCCCATATGTCCCTAATGTCCCAGGCGTCCAAAATGTCCCATATGTCCTTAACGTCCCAGACGTCCCAAACGCCCTAGATGTCCCATATGTCATTAACGTCCCGGACGTCCCAGATGTCCCATATGTCCCTAACGTCCCAGACGTCCCAGATGTCCCATATGTCCCATATGTCCCTAATGTCCGAGGCGTCCCAGATGTCCCATATGTCCCATATGTCCCTAATGTCCCAGGCGTCCTAAATGTTCCATATGTCCTTAAAGTCCCAGATGTCCCAGACGTCCTAGATGTCCCATATGTCCTTAAAGTCCCAGACGTCCCAGATGTCCCATATGTCCCATGTGTCCCTAATGAACCAGGCGTCCTAGATGTTCCATATGTCCCTAACGTCCAAGACGTCCTAAATGTCCCATATGTCCCTAACGTCCCAGATGTTCCATATGTCCCTAACGTCCCAGACGTCCTAGATGTCCTATATGTCCCTAACGTCCCAGACGTCCCAGATCTCCCATATGTCCCTAACGTCTCAGACGTCCTAGATGTCCCTCATATCCTGAACGTCCCAGACGTCCCAGATGTCCCATATGTCCCTAACGTCCCAGACGTCCCAGATGTCCTATATGTCCCATCTGTCCCTAATGCCCCAGGCGGGTCAGATCTCCCATATGTCCCAAATGTCCCTAATGTCCCAGGCGTCCTAAATGTCCCATATGTCCTTAACGTCCCAGACGTCCCAGACGTCCTAGATGTCCCATATGTCCTTAACGTCCCAGACGTCCCAAATGTCCCATATGTCCCATGTGTTCCTAATGTCCCAGGCGTCCTAGATGTTCCATATGTTCCTAACGTCCAAACCGTCCTAAATGTGCCACATGTCCCTAATGTTCCAGGCGTCCCAGATGTCGCATATGTCCCATATGTCCCTAATATCCCAGGCGTCCTAAATGTCCCATATGTCCATAACGTCCCAGACGTCTAAGCTGTCCCGTATGTCCCTAACGTACCAGACGTCCGAGATGTCCGAGATGTCCCATATGTCTCTAACGTCACAGACGTCCTAGATGTCCTATATGTTCCTAACGTTCCAGATGTCCAATATGTCCCTAAAGTCCCAGACGTCCCAGATGTCCCATATGTCCCTAACGTCCCAGACGTCCTAGATGTCCCGTATGTCCTTAACGTCCCAGACGTCCCAGATGACCCATAGGTCCCTAACGTCCCAGACGTCCCAAATGTCCCAAAGGTCTTATATATCCCTAATGTCCCATATGTCCCATATGTCCCTAATGTGCCAGGCGTCCTAAATGTCCCATATGTCCTTAACGTCCGGGACGTCCCAGACGTCCTAGATGTCCCATATGTCCTTAACGTCCCAGACGTCCCAAATGTTTCATATGTCCCTAACGTCCCAGACGTCCCAGATGTCCCATATGTCCCTAATGTCTCAGGCGTCCTAGATATTCCATATGTCCCTAACGTCCCAGACGTCCTAAATGTCCCATATGGCCCTAACGTCCCAGACGTCCCAGATGTCCCATATGTCCTTAACGTCCCAGACGTCCCAGACGTTCTAAATGTCCCATATGTCCCTAATGTCCCAGACGTCCTAGATGTCCCATATGTCCCTAACGTCCCAGACGTCTCAGACGTACTAGATGTCCCATACGTCCCTAACGTCCCAGACGTCCTAGTTGTCCCATATGTCCCTAACTTCCCAGACGTCTCAGACGTCCTAGATGTCCTATATGTCCCTAACGTCCTAGACGTACCAGATGTCCCATATGTTTCTAACGTCTCAGACGTCCCAGATGTCCCATATGTCCTTAACGTCCCAGACGTCCCAGATGTCCCATATGTCTCATATGTCCCTAATGTCCCAGGCGTCCCAGATGTCATATATGTCCCATCTGTCCCTAATGTCCCAAGCGTCCCAGATCTCCCATATGTCCCAAATGTCCCTAATGTCCCAGGCGCCCTAAATGTCCCATATGTCCTTAACGTCCCAGACGTCCCAGACGTCCTAGATGTCCCATATGTCCTTAACGTCCCAGACGTCCCAAATGTCCCATATGTCCCATGTGTTCCTAATGTCCCAGGCGTCCTAGATGTTTCATATGTTCCTAACGTCCAAACCGTCCTAAATGTGCCACATGTCCCTAATGTCCCAGGCGTCCCAGATGTCGCATATGTCCCATATGTCCCTAATATCCCAGGCGTCCTAAATGTCCCATATGTCCATAACGTCCCAGACGTCTCAGCTGTCCCGTATGTCCCTAACGTCCCAGACGTCCCAGATGTCCTATATGTTCCTAACGTTCCAGATGTCCATTATGTCCCTAAAGTCCCAGACGTCCCAGATGTCCCATATGTCCCTAACGTCCCAGACGTCCTAGATGTCCCATATGTCCTTAACGTCCCAGACGTCTCAGCTGTCCCGTATGTCCCTAACGTCCCAGACGTCCCAGATGTCCTATATGTTCCTAACGTTCCAGATGTCCAATATGTCCCTAAAGTCCCAGACGTCCCAGATGTCCCATATGTCCCTAACGTCCCAGATGTCCTAGATGTCCCATATGTCTCTAACGTCACAGACGTCCTAGATGTCCTATATGTTCCTAACGTTCCAGATGTCCAATATGTCCCTAAAGTCCCAGACGTCCCAGATGTCCCATATGTCCCTAACGTCCCAGACGTCCTAGATGTCCCATATGTCCTTAACGTCCCAGACGTCCCAGATGTCCCAAAGGTCTTATATATCCCTAATGTCCCAGGCGTATTAAATGTCCCATATGTCCCTAATGTGCCAGGCGTCCTAAATGTCCCATATGTCCTTAACGTCCCGGACGTCCCAGACGTCCTAGATGTCCCATATGTCCTTAACGTCCCAGACGTCCCCGATGTTTTATATGTCCTTAACGTTACAGACGTCCCAGATGTCCCATATGTCCCATATGTCCCTAATGTCCCAGGCGTCCTAGATATTCCATATGTCCCTAACGTCCCAGACGTCCTAAATGTCCCATATGTCCCTAACGTCCCAGACGTCCCAGATGTCCCATATGTCCTTAACGTCCCAGACGTCCCAGACGTCCTAAATGTCCCATATGTCCCTAATGTCCCAGACGTCCTAGATGTCCCATATGTCCCTAACGTCCCAGACGTCCTAGATGTCCCATATGTCCCTAACTTCCCAGACGTCTCAGACGTCCTAGATGTCCTATATGTCCCTAACGTCCTAGACGTACCAGATGTCCCATATGTTTCTAACGTCTCAGACGTCCCACATGTCCCATATGTCCTTAACGTCCCAGACGTCCCAGATGTCCCATATGTCTCATATGTCCCTAATGTCCCAGACGTCCCAGATGTCCCATATGTCCCTAATGTCCCAGACGTTTTAAATGTCTCATATGTCCTTAACGTTTCAGACGTCCCAGACGTCCTAGATGTCCCATATGTCCTTAACGTCCCAGACGTCCCAGATGTCCCATATGTCCCATATGTACCTAATGTCCCAGGCGCCCTAAATGTCCCATATGTCCTTAACGTCCCAGACGTCCCAGACGTCCTAAATGTCCCATATGTCCTTAACGTCCCATATGTCCTTAACGTCCCAGACGTCTCAGATGTCCCATATGTCTCTAACGTCCCAGACGTCCCATATGTCCCATATGTCCCATATGTCTTTAATGTCCCAGGCGTCCCAGATGTCCCATATTTCCCTAACGTCCCAGACGTCCTAGATGTCCCATATATCCTTAACGACCCAGACGTCCCAGATATCCCATAGGTCCTATATCTCCCTAACGTCCCAGACGTCCCAGATGTCCCATATGTCCCTAACGTCCCAGATGTTCCATATGCCCCTAACGTCCCAGACGTCCTAGATGTCTTATATGTCCCTAACGTCCCAGACGTCCCAGATCTCCCATATGTCCCTAACGTCCCAGACGTCCTAGGTGTCCCTTATATCCTTAATGTCCCAGACGTCCCAGATGTCCCATACGTCAATAACGTCCCAGACGTCCCAGATGTCCTATATGTCCCATATGTCCCTAATGTCCCAGGCGTCCCAGACCTCCCATATGTCCCATATGTCCCTAATGTCCAGGGCGTCCTAAATGTCCCATATATCCTTAACGTCCCAGACGTCCCAGACGTCCTAGATGTCCCATATGTCCTTAACGTCCCAGACGTCCCAGATATCCCATATGTCCCATATGTCCCTAATGTCCAGGGCGTCCTAAATGTCCCATATCTCCTTAACGTCCCAGACGTCCCAGACGTCCTAGATGTCCCAAATGTCCTTAACGTCCCAGACGTCCCAGATGTCCCATATGTTTCATATGTTTCTAATGTCCCAGGCGTCCTAGATGTTCCATATGTCCCTAACGTCCCAGACGTCCCAGATGTCCTAGATGTCCCATATGTCCTTAACGTCCCAGACGTCCCAGATGTCCCATATGTCCCTAACGTCCCAGACGTCCCAGATGTCCCATATGTTCCTAATATCCCAGGCCTAGTAAATGTCCCATATGTCCTTAACGTCCCAGACGTCCCAGACGCCCTAGATGTCCCATATGTCCTTAACGTCCCAGAAGTCCCAGACGTCCTAGATGTCCCATATGTCCTTAACGTCCCAGACGTCCCAGATGTCCCATATGTCCCTAGCATCCCAGACGTCCCAGATGTCCCATATGTCATTAACGTCCCAGACGTCCCAGATGTCCCATATGTAACTAACGTCCCAGATGTCCCATATGTCCCATATGTCCCTATTGTCCCAGGCGTCCCAGATGTCCCATATGTCCCATATGTTTCTAATGTCCCAGGCGTCCTTAACGTCCCAGACGTCCCAGACGTCCTAGATGTCCCATATGTCCTTAACGTCCCAGACGCCCCAGATTTACCATATGTCCCTAACGTCCCAGACGTCCCAGTTGTCCCATATGTCCCATATGTCCCTAATGTCCCAGACGTCCTAGATGTCCCATATATCCTTAACGTCCCAGACGTCCCAGTATATCCCATATGTCCTATACCTCCCTAACGTCCCAGACGTCCCAGATGTCCCATATGTCCCTAACGTCCCAGATGTTCCATATGTCCCTAAAGTCCCAGACGTCCTAGATGTCTTATATGTCCCTAACGTCCAAGACGTCCCAGATCTCCCATATGTCCCTAACGTCCCAGACGTGCTAGATGTCCCTTATATCCTTAACGTCCCAGACGTCCCAGATGTCCCATATGCCAATAACGTCCCAGACGTCCCAGATGTCCTATATGTCCCATATGTCCCTAATGTCCCAGGCGTCCCAGACCTCCCATATGTCCCATATGTCCCTAACGTCCAGGGCGTCCTAAATGTCCATTATGTCCTTAACGTCCCAGACGTCCCAGACGTCCTAGATGTCCCAAATGTCCCTAATGTCCCAGGCGTCCTAAATGTCCCATATGTCCTTAACGTTCCAGACGTCCCAGACGTCTTAGATGTCCCAAATGTCCTTAACGTCCCAGATGTCCCATATGTCCCATATGTTTCTAAAGTCCCAGGCGTCCTAGATGTTCCATATGTCCCTAACGTCCCAGACGTCCCAGATGTCCTATATGTCCCAGATGTCCTTAACGTCCCAGACGTCCCAAATGTCCCATATGTTCCTAATGTCCAAGGCGTCCTAAATGTCCCATATGTCCTTAACGTCCCAGACGTCCCAGACGCCCTAGATGTCCCATATGTCATTAACGTCCCGGACGTCCCAGATGTCCCATATGTCCCTAACGTCCCAGACGTCCCAGATGTCCTATATGTCCCATATGTCCCTAATGTCCGAGGCGTCCCAGATGTCCCATATGTCCCATATGTCCCATATGTCCCTAATGTCCCAGGCGTCCTAAATGTCCCATATGTCCTTAAAGTCCCAGACGTCCCAGACGTCCTAGATGTCCCATATGTCCTTAAAGTCTCAGACGTCCCAGATGTCCCATATGTCCCATGTGTCCCTAATGAACCAAGCGTCCTAGATGTTCCATATGTCCCTAACGTCCAAGACGTCCTAAATGTCCCATATGTCCCTAACGTTCCAGACGTCCCAGATGTCCCATATGTCCCTAACGTCCCAGATGTTCCATATGTCCCTAACGTCCCAGACGTCCTAGATGTCCTATATGTCCCTAACGTCCCAGACGTCCCAGATCTCCCATATGTCCCTAACGTCCCAGACGTCCTAGATGTCCCTTATATCTTTAAGGTCCCAGACGTCCCAGATGTCCCATATGTCCCTAACGTCCCAGACTTCCCAGATGTCCTATATGTCCCATCTGTCCCTAATGTCCCAGGCGTCCCAGATCTCCCATATGTCCCAAATGTCCCTAATGTCCCAGGCGTCCTAAATGTCTCATATGTCCATAACGTCCCAGACGTCCTAGATGTCCCATATGTCCTTAACGTCCCAGACGTCCCAAATGTCCCATATGTCCCATGTGTTCCTAATGTCCCAGGCGTCCTAGATGTTCCATATGTTCCTAACGTCCAAACCGTCCTAAATGTGCCACATGTCCCTAATGTCCCAGGCGTCCCAGATGTCCTATATGTCCCATATGTCCCTAATGTCCCAGGCGTCCCAGACCTCCCATATGTCCCATATGTCCCTAACGTCCAGGGCGTCCTAAATGTCCATTATGTCCTTAACGTCCCAGACGTCCCAGACGTCCTAGATGTCCCATATGTCCTAAACGTCCCAGACGTCCCAAATGTCCCATATGTCCGTAACGTCCCAGACGTCCCAGATGTTCAATGTGTCCCATATGTCCCTAATGTCCCAGGCCTCCTAAATGTCCCATATGTCCTTAACGTCCCAGGCGTCCCAGATGTCCCATATGTCCGTAACGTCCCAGACGTCCCAGATGTTCAATGTGTCCCATATGTCCCTAATGTCCCAGGCGTCCCAGATATCCCATATGTCCCAAATGTCCCTAATGTCCCAGGCGTCCTAAATGTCCCATATGTCCTTAACGTTCCAGACGTCCCAGACGTCTTAGATGTCCCAAATGTCCTTAACGTCCCAGATGTCCCATATGTCCCATATGTTTCTAAAGTCCCAGGCGTCCTAGATGTTCCATATGTCCCTAACGTCCCAGACGTCCCAGATGTCCTATATGTCCCAGATGTCCTTAACGTCCCAGACGTCCCAAATGTCCCATATGTTCCTAATGTCCAAGGCGTCCTAAATGTCCCATATGTCCTTAACGTCCCAGACGTCCCAGACGCCCTAGATGTCCCATATGTCATTAACGTCCCGGACGTCCCAGATGTCCCATATGTCCCTAACGTCCCAGACGTCCCAGATGTCCTATATGTCCCATATGTCCCTAATGTCCGAGGCGTCCCAGATGTCCCATATGTCCCATATGTCCCATATGTCCCTAAAGTCCCAGGCGTCCTAAATGTCCCATATGTCCTTAAAGTCCCAGACGTCCCAGACGTCCTAGATGTCCCATATGTCCTTAAAGTCTCAGACGTCCCAGATGTCCCATATGTCCCATGTGTCCCTAATGAACCAAGCGTCCTAGATGTTCCATATGTCCCTAACGTTCCAGACGTCCCAGATGTCCCATATGTCCCTAACGTCCCAGATGTTCCATATGTCCCTAACGTCCCAGACGTCCTAGATGTCCTATATGTCCCTAACGTCCCAGACGTCCCAGATCTCCCATATGTCCCTAACGTCCCAGACGTCCTAGATGTCCCTTATATCTTTAAGGTCCCAGACGTCCCAGATGTCCCATATGTCCCTAACGTCCCAGACTTCCCAGATGTCCTATATGTCCCATCTGTCCCTAATGTCCCAGGCGTCCCAGATCTCCCATATGTCCCAAATGTCCCTAATGTCCCAGGCGTCCTAAATGTCTCATATGTCCATAACGTCCCAGACGTCCTAGATGTCCCATATGTCCTTAACGTCCCAGACGTCCCAAATGTCCCATATGTCCCATGTGTTCCTAATGTCCCAGGCGTCCTAGATGTTCCATATGTTCCTAACGTCCAAACCGTCCTAAATGTGCCACATGTCCCTAATGTCCCAGGCGTCCCAGATGTCGCATATGTCCCATATGTCCCTAATATCCCAGGCGTCCTAAATGTCCCATATGTCCATAACGTCCCAGACGTCTCAGCTGTCCCGTATGTCCCTAACGTCCCAGACGTCCGAGAGGTCCTAGATGTCCCATATGTCTCTAACGTCACAGACGTCCTAGATGTCCTATATGTTCCTAACGTTCCAGATGTCCAATATGTCCCTAAAGTCCCAGACGTCCCAGATGTCCCATATGTCCCTAACGTCCCAGACGTCCTAGATGTCCCATATGTCCTTAACGTCCCAGACGTCCCAGATGACCCATAAGTCCCTAACGTCCCAGACGTCCCAGATGTCCCAAAGGTCTTATATATCCCTAATGTCCCAGGCGTATTAAATGTCCCATATGTCCCATATGTCCCTAATGAGCCAGGCGTCCTAAATGTCCAATATGTTCTTAACGTCCCGGACGTCCCAGACGTCCTAGATGTCCCATATGTCCTTAACGTCCCAGACGTCCCAGATGTTTCATATGTCCCTAACGTCCCAGACGTCCCAGATGTCCCATATGTCCCATATGTCCCTAATGTCCCAGGCGTCCTAGATATTCCATATGTCCCTAACGTCCCAGACGTCCTAAATGTCCCATATGTCCCTAACGTTTCAGACGTCCCAGATGTCCCATATGTCCTTAACGTCCCAGACGTCCCAGACGTCCTAAATGTCCCATATGTCCCTAATGTCCCAGACGTCCTAGATGTCCCATATGTCCTTAACGTCCCAGACGTCCTAGATCTCCCATATGTCCCCAACGTCCCAGACGTCCTAGATGTCCCATATGTCCCTAACTTCCCAGACGTCTCAGACGTCCTAGATGTCCTATATGTCCCTAACGTCCTAGACGTACCAGATGTCCCATATTTTTCTAACGTCTCAGACGTCCCAGATGTCCCATATGTCCTTAACGTCCCAGATGTCCCAGATGTCCCATATGTCTCATATGTCCCTAATGTCCCAGGCGTCCCAGATGTCCCATATGTCCCATATGTCCCTAATGTCCCAGACGTTTTAAATGTCTCATATGTCCTTAACGTTTCAGACGTCCCAGACGTCCTAGATGTCCCATATGTCCTTAACGTCCCAGACGTCCCAGATGTCCCATATGTCCCATATGTCTCTAATGTCCCAGGCGCCCTAAATGTCCCATATGTTCTTAACGTCCCAGACGTCTTAAATGTCCCATATGTCCTTAACGTCCCAGACGTCCCAGATGTCCCATATGTCTCTAACGTCCCAGACGTCCCATATGTCCCATATGTCCCATATGTCCTTAATGTCCCAGGCGTCCCAGATGTCCCATATTTCCCTAACGTCCCAGATGTCCTAGATGTCCCATATATCTTTAACGTCCCAGACGTCCCAGATATGCCATATGTCCTATATCTCCCTAACGTCCCAGACGTCCCAGATGTCCCTAACGTCCCAGATGTTCCATATGTCCCTAACGTCCCAGACGTCCTAGATGTCTTATATGCCCCTAACGTCCCAGACGGGCCCAGATCTCCCATATGTCCCTAACGTCCCAGACGTTTTAGGTGTCCCTTATATCCTTAATGTCCCAGACGTCCCAGATGTCCCATATGTCAATAACGTCCCAGACGTCCCAGGTGTCCTATGTCCCATATGTCCCTAATGTCCCAGGCGTCCCAGACCTCCCATATGTCCCATATGTCCCTAATGTCCAGGGCGTCCTAAATGTCCCATATGTCCTTAACGTCCCAGACGTCCCAGACGTCCTAGATGTCCCATATGTCCTTAACGTCCCAGACGTCCCAGATATCCCATATGTCCCATATGTCCCTAATGTCCAGGGCGTCCTAAATGTCCCATATCTCCTTAACATCCCAGACGTCCCAGACGTCCTAGATGTCCCAAATGTCCTTAACGTCCCAGACGTCCCAGATGTCCCATATGTTTCATATGTTTCTAATGTCCCAGGCGTCCTAGATGTTCCATATGTCCCTAACGTCCCAGACGTCCCAGATGTCCTAGATGTCCCATATGTCCTTAACGTCCCAGACGTCCCAGATGTCCCATATGTCCCTAACGTCCCAGACGGCCCAGATGTCCCATATGTCCCTAATATCCCAGGCGTAGTAAATGTCCCATATGTCCTTAACGTCCCAGACGTCCCAGACGCCCTAGATGTCCCATATGTCCTTAACGTCCCAGACGTCCCAGACGTCCTAGATGTCCCATATGTCCTTAACGTCTCAGACGTCCCAGATGTCCCATATGTCCTTAGCATCCCAGACGTCCCAGATGTCCCATATGTCCTTAACGTCCCAGACGTCCCAGATGTCCCATATGTAACTAACGTCCCAGACGTCCCAGATGTCCCATTGGTCCCATATGTCCCTAATGTCCCAGGCGTCCCAGATGTGCCATATGTCCCATATGTCCCTAATGTCCCAGGCGTCCTAAATGTCCCATATGTCCTTAACGTCCCAGACGTCCCAGACGTCCTAGATGTCCCATATGTCCTTAACGTCCCAGACGTCCCAGATTTACCATATGTCCCTAACGTCCCAGACGTCCCAGATGTCCCATATGTCCCATATGTCCCTAATGTCCCAGACGTCCTAGATGTCCCATATATCCTTAACGTCCCAGACGTCCCAGTATATCCCATATGTCCTATACCTCCCTAACGTCCCAGACGTCCCAGATGTCCCGTATGTCCCTAACGTCCCAGATGTTCCATATGTCCCTAAAGTCCCAGACGTCCTAGATGTCTTATATGTCCCTAACGTCCCAGACGTCCCAGATCTCCCATATGTCCCTAACGTCCCAGATGTGCTAGATGTCCCTTATATCCTTAACGTCCCAGACGTCCCAGATGTCCCATATGCCAATAACGTCCCAGCCGTCCCAGATGTCCTATATGTCCCATATGTCCCTAATGTCCGAGGCGTCCCAGACTTCCCATATGTCCCATATGTCCCTAACGTCTAGGGCGTCCTAAATGTCCAATATGTTCTTAACGTCCCAGACGTCCCAGACGTCCTAGATGTCCCATATGTCCTAAACGTCCCAGACGTCCCAGATGTCCCATATGTCCGTAACGTCCCAGACGTCCCAGATGTTCAATGTGTCCCATATGTCCCTAATGTCCCAGGCCTCCTAAATATCCCATACGTCCTTGACGTCCCAGACGTCCCAGATGTCCCATATGTCCGTACCGTCCCAGACGTCCCAGATGTTCAATGTGTCCCATATGTCCCTAATGTCCCAGGCGTCCCAGATGTCCCATATGTCCCAAATGTCCCTAATGTCCCAGGCGTCCTAGGTGTCCCTTATATCCTTAATGTCCCAGACGTCCCAGATGTCCCATATGTAAATAACGTCCCAGACGTCCCAGATGTCCTATATGTCCCATATGTCCCTAATGTCCCAGGCGTCCCAGACCTCCCATATGTTCCATATGTCCCTAACGTCCCAGACGTCCTAGATGTCTTATATGCCCCTAACGTCCCAGACGTCCCAGATCTCCCATATGTCCCTAACGTCCCAGACGTCCTAGGTGTCCCTTATATCCTTAATGTCCCAAACGTCCCAGATGTCCCATATGTCAATAACGTCTCAGACGGCCCAGATGTCCTATATGTCCCATATGTCCCTAATGTCCCAGGCGTCCCAGACCTCCCATATGTCCCATATGTCCCTAATGTCCAGGGCGTCTTAAATGTCCCATATGTCCTTAACGTCCCAGACGTCCCAGACGTCCTAGTTGTCCCATATGTCCTTAACGTCCCAGACGTCCCAGATGTCTCAAATGTCCCTAACGTCCCAGACGTCCCAGATGTCTCATATCTTCCATATGTCCCTAATGTCCCAGGCGTCCCAGATGTCCCATATGTCCCATATGTCCCTAATGTCCCAGGCGTCCTAAATGTCCCATATCTCCTTAACGTTCCAGACGTCCCAGACGTCCTAGATGTCCCATATGTCCCTAACGTCCCAGACGTCCCAGATGTCCCATATCTCCCTAACGTCCCAGACGTCCCAGATGTCCCATATGTCCCATATGTTTACAATGTCCCAGGCGTCCTAGATGTTCCATATGTCCCTAACGTCCCAGACGTCCTAAATGTCCCATATGTTCCTAACGTCCCAGACGTCCCAGATGTCCCATATCTCCCTTACGTCCCAGATGTCCCATATGTCCCATATGTCCCTAATGTCCCAGGCGTCCCAGATGTCCCATATCTCCCATATGTCCCTAACGTCCCAGACGTCCTAAATGTCCCATATGTTCCTAACGTCCCAGACGTCCCAAATGTCCCATATGTCCGTAACGTCCCAGACGTCCCAGATGTTCAATGTGTCCCATATGTCCCTAATGTCCCAGGCCTCCTAAATGTCCCATATGTCCTTAACGTCCCAGGCGTCCCAGATGTCCCATATGTCCGTAACGTCCCAGACGTCCCAGATGTTCAATGTGTCCCATATGTCCCTAATGTCCCAGGCGTCCCAGATATCCCATATGTCCCAAATGTCCCTAATGTCCCAGGCGTCCTAAATGTCCCATATGTCCTTAACGTTCCAGACGTCCCAGACGTCTTAGATGTCCCAAATGTCCTTAACGTCCCAGATGTCCCATATGTCCCATATGTTTCTAAAGTCCCAGGCGTCCTAGATGTTCCATATGTCCCTAACGTCCCAGACGTCCCAGATGTCCTATATGTCCCAGATGTCCTTAACGTCCCAGACGTCCCAAATGTCCCATATGTTCCTAATGTCCAAGGCGTCCTAAATGTCCCATATGTCCTTAACGTCCCAGACGTCCAAGACGCCCTAGATGTCCCATATGTCATTAACGTCCCGGACGTCCCAGATGTCCCATATGTCCCTAACGTCCCAGACTTCCCAGATGTCCTATATGTCCCATCTGTCCCTAATGTCCCAGGCGTCCCAGATCTCCCATATGTCCCAAATGTCCCTAATGTCCCAGGCGTCCTAAATGTCTCATATGTCCATAACGTCCCAGACGTCCTAGATGTCCCATATGTCCTTAACGTCCCAGACGTCCCAAATGTCCCATATATCCCATGTGTTCCTAATGTCCCAGGCGTCCTAGATGTTCCATATGTTCCTAACGTCCAAACCGTCCTAAATGTGCCACATGTCCCTAATGTCCCAGGCGTCCCAGATGTCCTATATGTCCCATATGTCCCTAATGTCCCAGGCGTCCCAGACCTCCCATATGTCCCATATGTCCCTAACGTCCAGGGCGTCCTAAATGTCCATTATGTCCTTAACGTCCCAGACGTCCCAGACGTCCTAGATGTCCCATATGTCCTAAACGTCCCAGACGTCCCAAATGTCCCATATGTCCGTAACGTCCCAGACGTCCCAGATGTTCAATGTGTCCCATATGTCCCTAATGTCCCAGGCCTCCTAAATGTCCCATATGTCCTTAACGTCCCAGGCGTCCCAGATGTCACATATGTCCGTAACGTCCCAGACGTCCCAGATGTTCAATGTGTCCCATATGTCCCTAATGTCCCAGGCGTCCCAGATATCCCATATGTCCCAAATGTCCCTAATGTCCCAGGCGTCCTAAATGTCCCATATGTCCTTAACGTTCCAGACGTCCCAGACGTCTTAGATGTCCCAAATGTCCTTAACGTCCCAGATGTCCCATATGTCCCATATGTTTCTAAAGTCCCAGGCGTCCTAGATGTTCCATATGTCCCTAACGTCCCAGACGTCCCAGATGTCCTATATGTCCCAGATGTCCTTAACGTCCCAGACGTCCCAAATGTCCCATATGTTCCTAATGTCCAAGGCGTCCTAAATGTCCCATATGTCCTTAACGTCCCAGACGTCCCAGACGCCCTAGATGTCCCATATGTCATTAACGTCCCGGACTTCCCAGATGTCCCATATGTCCCTAACGTCCCAGACGTCCCAGATGTCCTATATGTCCCATATGTCCCTAATGTCCGAGGCGTCCCAGATGTCCCATATGTCCCATATGTCCCATATGTCCCTAATGTCCCAGGCGTCCTAAATGTCCCATATGTCCTTAAAGTCCCAGACGTCCCAGACGTCCTAGATGTCCCATATGTCCTTAAAGTCTCAGACGTCCCAGATGTCCCATATGTCCCATGTGTCCCTAATGAACCAAGCGTCCTAGATGTTCCATATGTCCCTAACGTTCCAGACGTCCCAGATGTCCCATATGTCCCTAACGTCCCAGATGTTCCATATGTCCCTAACGTCCCAGACGTCCTAGATGTCCTATATGTCCCTAACGTCCCAGACGTCCCAGATCTCCCATATGTCCCTAACGTCCCAGACGTCCTAGATGTCCCTTATATCTTTAAGGTCCCAGACGTCCCAGATGTCCCATATGTCCCTAACGTCCCAGACTTCCCAGATGTCCTATATGTCCCATCTGTCCCTAATGTCCCAGGCGTCCCAGATCTCCCATATGTCCCAAATGTCCCTAATGTCCCAGGCGTCCTAAATGTCTCATATGTCCATAACGTCCCAGACGTCCTAGATGTCCCATATGTCCTTAACGTCCCAGACGTCCCAAATGTCCCATATGTCCCATGTGTTCCTAATGTCCCAGGCGTCCTAGATGTTCCATATGTTCCTAACGTCCAAACCGTCCTAAATGTGCCACATATCTCTAATGTCCCAGGCGTCCCAGATGTCGCATATGTCCCATATGTCCCTAATATCCCAGGCGTCCTAAATGTCCCATATGTCCATAACGTCCCAGACGTCTCAGCTGTCCCGTATGTCCCTAACGTCCCAGACGTCCGAGAGGTCCTAGATGTCCCATATGTCTCTAACGTCACAGACGTCCTAGATGTCCTATATGTTCCTAACGTTCCAGATGTCCAATATGTCCCTAAAGTCCCAGACGTCCCAGATGTCCCATATGTCCCTAACGTCCCAGACGTCCTAGATGTCCCATATGTCCTTAACGTCCCAGACGTCCCAGATGACCCATAAGTCCCTAACGTCCCAGACGTCCCAGATGTCCCAAAGGTCTTATATATCCCTAATGTCCCAGGCGTATTAAATGTCCCATATGTCCCATATGTCCCTAATGAGCCAGGCGTCCTAAATGTCCAATATGTTCTTAACGTCCCGGACGTCCCAGACGTCCTAGATGTCCCATATGTCCTTAACGTCCCAGACGTCCCAGATGTTTCATATGTCCCTAACGTCCCAGACGTCCCAGATGTCCCATATGTCCCATATGTCCCTAATGTCCCAGGCGTCCTAGATATTCCATATGTCCCTAACGTCCCAGACGTCCTAAATGTCCCATATGTCCCTAACGTTTCAGACGTCCCAGATGTCCCATATGTCCTTAACGTCCCAGACGTCCCAGACGTCCTAAATGTCCCATATGTCCCTAATGTCCCAGACGTCCTAGATGTCCCGTATGTCCTTAACGTCCCAGACGTCCTAGATCTCCCATATGTCCCCAACGTCCCAGACGTCCTAGATGTCCCATATGTCCCTAACTTCCCAGACGTCTCAGACGTCCTAGATGTCCTATATGTCCCTAACGTCCTAGACGTACCAGATGTCCCATATGTTTCTAACGTCTCAGGACGTCCCAGATGTCCCATATGTCCTTAACGTCCCAGATGTCCCCGATGTCCCATATGTCTCATATGTCCCTAATGTCCCAGGCGTCCCAGATGTCCCATATGTCCCATATGTCCCTAATGTCCCAGACGTTTTAAATGTCTCATATGTCCTTAACGTTTCAGACGTCCCAGACGTCCTAGATGTCCCATATGTCCTTAACGTCCCAGACGTCCCAGATGTCCCATATGTCCCATATGTCTCTAATGTCCCAGGCGCCCTAAATGTCCCATATGTTCTTAACGTCCCAGACGTCTTAAATGTCCCATATGTCCTTAACGTCCCAGACGTCCCAGATGTCCCATATGTCTCTAACGTCCCAGACGTCCCATATGTCCCATATGTCCCATATGTCCTTAATGTCCCAGGCGTCCCAGATGTCCCATATTTCCCTAACGTCCCAGACGTCCTAGATGTACCATATATCTTTAACGTCCAGACGTCCCAGATATGCCATATGTCCTATATCTCCCTAACGTCCCAGACGTCCCAGATGTCCCTAACGTCCAGATGTTCCATATGTCCCTAACGTCCCAGACGTCCTAGATGTCTTATATGCCCCTAACGTCCCAGACGTCCCAGATCTCCCATATGTCCCTAACGTCCCAGACGTTTTAGGTGTCCCTTATATCCTTAATGTCCCAGACGTCCCAGATGTCCCATATGTCAATAACGTCCCAGACGTCCCAGGTGTCCTATGTCCCATATGTCCCTAATGTCCCAGGCGTCCCAGACCTCCCATATGTCCCATATGTCCCTAATGTCCAGGGCGTCCTAAATGTCCCATATGTCCTTAACGTCCCAGACGTCCCAGACGTCCTAGATGTCCCATATGTCCTTAACGTCCCAGACGTCCCAGATATCCCATATGTCCCATATGTCCCCTAATGTCCAGGGCGTCCTAAATGTCCCATATCTCCTTAACATCCCAGACGTCCCAGACGTCCTAGATGTCCCAAATGTCCTTAACGTCCCAGACGTCCCAGATGTCCCATATGTTTCATATGTTTCTAATGTCCCAGGCGTCCTAGATGTTCCATATGTCCCTAACGTCCCAGACGTCCCAGATGTCCTAGATGTCCCATATGTCCTTAACGTCCCAGACGTCCCAGATGTCCCATATGTCCCTAACGTCCCAGACGGCCCAGATGTCCCATATGTCCCTAATATCCCAGGCGTAGTAAATGTCCCATATGTCCTTAACGTCCCAGACGTCCCAGACGCCCTAGATGTCCCATATGTCCTTAACGTCCCAGACGTCCCAGACGTCCTAGATGTCCCATATGTCCTTAACGTCTCAGACGTCCCAGATGTCCCATATGTCCTTAGCATCCCAGACGTCCCAGATGTCCCATATGTCCTTAACGTCCCAGACGTCCCAGATGTCCCATATGTAACTAACGTCCCAGACGTCCCAGATGTCCCATTGGTCCCATATGTCCCTAATGTCCCAGGCGTCCCAGATGTGCCATATGTCCCATATGTCTCTAATGTCCCAGGCGTCCTAAATGTCCCATATGTCCTTAACGTCCCAGACGTCCCAGACGTCCTAGATGTCCCATATGTCCTTAACGTCCCAGACGTCCCAGATTTACCATATGTCCCTAACGTCCCAGACGTCCCAGATGTCCCATATGTCCCATATGTCCCTAATGTCCCAGACGTCCTAGATGTCCCATATATCCTTAACGTCCCAGACGTCCCAGTATATCCCATATGTCCTATACCTCCCTAACGTCCCCAGACGTCCCAGATCTCCCATATGTCCCTAACGTCCCAGATGTTCCATATGTCCCTAAAGTCCCAGACGTCCTAGATGTCTTATATGTCCCTAACGTCCCAGACGTCCCAGATCTCCCATATGTCCCTAACGTCCCAGATGTGCTAGATGTCCCTTATATCCTTAACGTCCAGACGTCCCAGATGTCCCATATGCCAATAACGTCCCAGCCGTCCCAGATGTCCTATATGTCCCATATGTCCCTAATGTCCGAGGCGTCCCAGACTTCCCATATGTCCCATATGTCCCTAACGTCTAGGGCGTCCTAATGTCCAATATGTTCTTAACGTCCCAGACGTCCCAGACGTCCTAGATGTCCCATATGTCCTAAACGTCCCAGACGTCCCAGATGTCCCATATGTCCGTAACGTCCCAGACGTCCCAGATGTTCAATGTGTCCCATATGTCCCTAATGTCCCAGGCCTCCTAAATATCCCATACGTCCTTGACGTCCCAGACGTCCCAGATGTCCCATATGTCCGTACCGTCCCAGACGTCCCAGATGTTCAATGTGTCCCATATGTCCCTAATGTCCCAGGCGTCCCAGATGTCCCATATGTCCCAAATGTCCCTAATGTCCCAGGCGTCCTAGGTGTCCCTTATATCCTTAATGTCCCAGACGTCCCAGATGTCCCATATGTAAATAACGTCCCAGACGTCCCAGATGTCCTATATGTCCCATATGTCCCTAATGTCCCAGGCGTCCCAGACCTCCCATATGTTCCATATGTCCCTAACGTCCCAGACGTCCTAGATGTCTTATATGCCCCTAACGTCCCAGACGTCCCAGATCTCCCATATGTCCCTAACGTCCCAGACGTCCTAGGTGTCCCTTATATCCTTAATGTCCCAGACGTCCCAGATGTCCCATATGTCAATAACGTCTCAGACGGCCCAGATGTCCTATATGTCCCATATGTCCCTAATGTCCCAGGCGTCACAGACCTCCCATATGTCCCATATGTCCCTAATGTCCAGGGCGTCTTAAATGTCCCATATGTCCTTAACGTCCCAGACGTCCCAGACGCCCTAGTTGTCCCATATGTCCTTAACGTCCCAGACGTCCCAGATGTCTCAAATGTCCCTAACGTCCCAGACGTCCCAGATGTCTCATATCTTCCATATGTCCCTAATGTCCCAGGCGTCCCAGATGTCCCATATGTCCCATATGTCCCTAATGTCCCAGGCGTCCTAAATGTCCCATATCTCCTTAACGTTCCAGACGTCCCAGACGTCCTAGATGTCCCATATGTCCCTAACGTCCCAGACGTCCCAGATGTCCCATATCTCCCTAACGTCCCAGACGTCCCAGATGTCCCATATGTCCCATATGTTTACAATGTCCCAGGCGTCCTAGATGTTCCATATGTCCCTAACGTCCCAGACGTCCTAAATGTCCCATATGTTCCTAACGTCCCAGACGTCCCAGATGTCCCATATCTCCCTTACGTCCCAGATGTCCCATATGTCCCATATGTCCCTAATGTCCCAGGCGTCCCAGATGTCCCATATGTCCCATATGTCCCTAATGTCCCAGGCGTCCTAAATGTCCCATATCTCCTCAACGTCCCAGACGTCCCAGACGTCCTAGATGTCCCATATGTCCCTAACGTCCCAGACGTCCCAGATGTCCCATATCTCCCTTACGTCCCAGACGTCCCAGATGTCCCATATGTCCCATATGTTTACAATGTCCCAGGCGTCCTAGATGTTCCATATGTCCCTAACGTCCCAGACGTCCTAAATGTCCCATATGTTCCTAACGTCCCAGACGTCCCAAATGTCCCATATGTCCGTAACGTCCCAGACGTCCCAGATGTTCAATGTGTCCCATATGTCCCTAATGTCCCAGGCCTCCTAAATGTCCCATATGTCCTTAACGTCCCAGGCGTCCCAGATGTCCCATATGTCCGTAACGTCCCAGACGTCCCAGATGTTCAATGTGTCCCATATGTCCCTAATGTCCCAGGCGTCCCAGATATCCCATATGTCCCAAATGTCCCTAATGTCCCAGGCGTCCTAAATGTCCCATATGTCCTTAACGTTCCAGACGTCCCAGACGTCTTAGATGTCCCAAATGTCCTTAACGTCTCAGATGTCCCATATGTCCCATATGTTTCTAAAGTCCCAGGCGTCCTAGATGTTCCATATGTCCCTAACGTCCCAGACGTCCCAGATGTCCTATATGTCCCAGATGTCCTTAACGTCCCAGACGTCCCAAATGTCCCATATGTTCCTAATGTCCAAGGCGTCCTAAATGTCCCATATGTCCTTAACGTCCCAGACGTCCCAGACGCCCTAGATGTCCCATATGTCATTAACGTCCCGGACGTCCCAGATGTCCCATATGTCCCTAACGTCCCAGACGTCCCAGATGTCCTATATGTCCCATATGTCCCTAATGTCCGAGGCGTCCCAGATGTCCCATATGTCCCATATGTCCCATATGTCCTTATGTCCCAGGCGTCCTAAATGTCCCATATGTCCTTAAAGTCCCAGACGTCCCAGACGTCCTAGATGTCCCATATGTCCTTAAAGTCTCAGACGTCCCAGATGTCCCATATGTCCCATGTGTCCCTAATGAACCAAGCGTCCTAGATGTTCCACATGTCCCTAACGTCCAAGACGTCCTAAATGTCCCATATGTCCCTAACGTTCCAGACGTCCCAGATGTCCCATAAGTCCCTAACGTCCCAGATGTTCCATATGTCCCTAACGTCCCAGACGTCCTAGATGTCCTATATGTCCCTAACGTCCCAGACGTCCCAGATCTCCCATATGTCCCTAACGTCCCAGACGTCCTAGATGTCCCTTATATCTTTAAGGTCCCAGACGTCCCAGATGTCCCATATGTCCCTAACGTCCCAGACTTCCCAGATGTCCTATATGTCCCATCTGTCCCTAATGTCCCAGGCGTCCCAGATCTCCCATATGTCCCAAATGTCCCTAATGTCCCAGGCGTCCTAAATGTCTCATATGTCCTTAACGTCCCAGACGTCCTAGATGTCCCATATGTCCTTAACGTCCCAGACGTCCCAAATGTCCCATATGTCCCATGTGTTCCTAATGTCCCAGGCGTCCTAGATGTTCCATATGTTCCTAACGTCCAAACCGTCCTAAATGTGCCACATGTCCCTAATGTCCCAGGCGTCCCAGATGTCGCATATGTCCCATATGTCCCTAATATCCCAGGCGTCCTAAATGTCCATATGTCCATAACGTCCCAGACGTCTCAGCTGTCCCGTATGTCCCTAACGTCCCAGACGTCCGAGAGGTCCTAGATGTCCCATATGTCTCTAACGTCACAGACGTCCTAGATGTCCTATATGTTCCTAACGTTCCAGATGTCCAATATGTCCCTAAAGTCCCAGACGTCCCAGATGTCCCATATGTCCCTAACGTCCCAGACGTCCTAGATGTCCCATATGTCCTTAACGTCCCAGACGTCCCAGATGACCCATAAGTCCCTAACGTCCCAGACGTCCCAGATGTCCCAAAGGTCTTATATATCCCTAATGTCCCAGGCGTATTAAATGTCCCATATGTCCCATATGTCCCTAATGAGCCAGGCGTCCTAAATGTCCAATATGTTCTTAACGTCCCGGACGTCCCAGACGTCCTAGATGTCCCATATGTCCTTAACGTCCCAGACGTCCCAGATGTTTCATATGTCCCTAACGTCCCAGACGTCCCAGATGTCCCATATGTCCCATATGTCCCTAATGTCCCAGGCGTCCTAGATATTCCATATGTCCCTAACGTCCCAGACGTCCTAAATGTCCCATATGTCCCTAACGTTTCAGACGTCCCAGATGTCCCATATGTCCTTAACGTCCCAGACGTCCCAGACGTCCTAAATGTCCCATATGTCCCTAATGTCCCAGACGTCCTAGATGTCCCATATGTCCTTAACGTCCCAGACGTCCTAGATCTCCCATATGTCCCCAACGTCCAGACGTCCTAGATGTCCCATATGTCCCTAACTTCCCAGACGTCTCAGACGTCCTAGATGTCCTATATGTCCCCTAACGTCCTAGACGTACCAGATGTCCCATATGTTTCTAACGTCTCAGACGTCCCAGATGTCCCATATGTCCTTAACGTCCCAGATGTCCAGATGTCCCATATGTCTCATATGTCCCTAATGTCCAGGCGTCCCAGATGTCCCATATGTCCCATATGTCCCTAATGTCCCAGACGTTTTAAATGTCTCATATGTCCTTAACGTTTCAGACGTCCCAGACGTCCTAGATGTCCCATATGTCCTTAACGTCCCAGACGTCCCAGATGTCCCATATGTCCCATATGTCTCTAATGTCCCAGGCGCCCTAAATGTCCCATATGTTCTTAACGTCCCAGACGTCTTAAATGTCCCATATGTCCTTAACGTCCCAGACGTCCCAGATGTCCCATATGTCTCTAACGTCCCAGACGTCCCATATGTCCCATATGTCCCATATGTCCTTAATGTCCCAGGCGTCCCAGATGTCCCATATTTCCCTAATGTCCCAGACGTCCTAGATGTCCCATATATCTTTAACGTCCCAGACGTCCCAGATATGCCATATGTCCTATATCTCCCTAACGTCCCAGACGTCCCAGATGTCCCTAACGTCCCAGATGTTCCATATGTCCCTAACGTCCCAGACGTCCTAGATGTCTTATATGCCCCTAACGTCCCAGACGTCCCAGATCTCCCATATGTCCCTAACGTCCCAGACGTTCTAGGTGTCCCTTATATCCTTAATGTCCCAGACATCCCAGATGTCCCATATGTCAATAACGTCCCAGACGTCCCAGGTGTCCTATGTCCCATATGTCCCTAATGTCCCAGGCGTCCCAGACCTCCCATATGTCCCATATGTCCCTAATGTCCAGGGCGTCCTAAATGTCCCATATGTCCTTAACGTCCCAGACGTCCCAGACGTCCTAGATGTCCCATATGTCCTTAACGTCCCAGACGTCCCAGATATCCCATATGTCCCATATGTCCCTAATGTCCAGGGCGTCCTAAATGTCCCATATCTCCTTAACATCCCAGACGGGCCAGACGTCCTAGATGTCCCAAATGTCCTTAACGTCCCAGACGTCCCAGATGTCCCATATGTTTTATATGTTTCTAACGTCCCAGGCGTCCTAGATGTTCCATATGTCCCTAACGTCCCAGACGTCCCAGATGTCCTAGATGTCCCATATGTCCTTAACGTCCCAGACGTCCCAGATGTCCCATATATCCCTAACGTCCCAGACGGCCCAGATGTCCCATATGTCCCTAATATCCCAGGCGTAGTAAATGTCCCATATGTCCTTAACGTCCCAGACGTCCCAGACGCCCCAGATGTCCCATATGTCCTTAACGTCCCAGACGTCCCAGACGTCCTAGATGTCCCATATGTCCTTAACGTCCCAGACGTCCCAGATGTCCCATATGTCCTTAGCATCCCAGACGTCCCAGATGTCCCATATGTTCTTAACGTCCCAGACGTCCCAGATGTCCCATATGTAACTAACGTCCCAGACGTCCCAGATGTCCCATTGGTCCCATATGTCCCTAATGTCCCAGGCGTCCCAGATGTGCCATATGTCCCATATGTCCCTAATGTCCCAGGCGTCCTAAATGTCCCATATGTCCTTAACGTCCCAGACGTCCCAGACGTCCTAGATGTCCCATATGTCCTTAACGTCCCAGACGTCCCAGATTTACCATATGTCCCTAACGTCCCAGACGTCCCAGATGTCCCATATGTCCCATATGTCCCTAATGTCCCAGACGTCCTAGATGTCCCATATATCCTTAACGTCCCAGACGTCCCAGTATATCCCATATGTCCTATACCTCCCTAACGTCCCAGACGTCCCAGATGTCCCGTATGTCCCTAACGTCCCAGATGTTCCATATGTCCCTAAAGTCCCAGACGTCCTAGATGTCTTATATGTCCCTAACGTCCCAGACGTCCCAGATCTCCCATATGTCCCTAACGTCCCAGATGTGCTAGATGTCCCTTATATCCTTAACGTCCCAGACGTCCCAGATGTCCCATATGCCAATAACGTCCCAGCCGTCCCAGATGTCCTATATGTCCCATATGTCCCTAATGTCCCAGGCGTCCCAGACTTCCCATATGTCCCATATGTCCCTAACGTCCAGGGCGTCCTAAATGTCCAATATGTCCTTAACGTCCCAGACGTCCCAGACGTCCTAGATGTCCCATATGTCCTAAACGTCCCAGACGTCCTAGATGTTCCATATGTCCCTAACGTCCCAGACGTCCTAAATGTCCCATATGTTCCTAACGTCCCAGACGTCCCAAATGTCCCATATGTCCGTAACGTCCCAGACGTCCCAGATGTTCAATGTGTCCCATATGTCCCTAATGTCCCAGGCCTCCTAAATGTCCCATATGTCCTTAACGTCCCAGGCGTCCCAGATGTCCCATATGTCCGTAACGTCCCAGACGTCCCAGATGTTCAATGTGTCCCATATGTCCCTAATGTCCCAGGCGTCCCAGATATCCCATATGTCCCAAATGTCCCTAATGTCCCAGGCGTCCTAAATGTCCCATATGTCCTTAACGTTCCAGACGTCCCAGACGTCTTAGATGTCCCAAATGTCCTTAACGTCCCAGATGTCCCATATGTCCCATATGTTTCTAAAGTCCCAGGCGTCCTAGATGTTCCATATGTCCCTAACGTCCAAGACGTCCCAGATGTCCTATATGTCCCAGATGTCCTTAACGTCCCAGACGTCCCAAATGTCCCATATGTTCCTAATGTCCAAGGCGTCCTAAATGTCCCATATGTCCTTAACGTCCCAGACGTCCCAGACGCCCTAGATGTCCCATATGTCATTAACGTCCCGGACGTCCCAGATGTCCCATATGTCCCTAACGTCCCAGACGTCCCAGATGTCCTATATGTCCCATATGTCCCTAATGTCCGAGGCGTCCCAGATGTCCCATATGTCCCATATGTCCCATATGTCCCTAATGTCCCAGGCGTCCTAAATGTCCCATATGTCCTTAAAGTCCGAGACGTCCCAGACGTCCTAGATGTCCCATATGTCCTTAAAGTCTCAGACGTCCCAGATGTCCCATATGTCCCATGTGTCCCTAATGAACCAAGCGTCCTAGATGTTCCATATGTCCCTAACGTCCAAGACGTCCTAAATGTCCCATATGTCCCTAACGTTCCAGACGTCCCAGATGTCCCATATGTCCCTAACGTCCCAGATGTTCCATATGTCCCTAACGTCCCAGACTTCCTAGATATCCTATATGTCCCTAACGTCCCAGACGTCCCAGATCTCCCATATGACCCTAACGTCCCAGACGTCCTAGATGTCCCTTATATCTTTAAGGTCCCAGACGTCCCAGATGTCCCATATGTCCCTAACGTCCCAGACATCCCAGATGTCCTATATGTCCCATCTGTCCCTAATGTCCCAGGCGTCCTAAATGTCTCATATGTCCTTAACGTCCCAGACGTCCTAGATGTCCCATATGTCCTTAACGTCCCAGACGTCCCAAATGTCCCATATGTCCCATGTGTTCCTAATGTCCCAGGCGTCCTAGATGTTCCATATGTTCCTAACGTCCAAACCGTCCTAAATGTGCCACATGTCCCTAATGTCCCAGGCGTCCCAGATGTCGCATATGTCCCATATGTCCCTAATATCCCAGGCGTCCTAAATGTCCCATATGTCCATAACGTCCCAGACGTCTCAGCTGTCCCGTATGTCCCTAACGTCCCAGACGTCCGAGAGGTCCTAGATGTCCCATATGTCTCTAACGTCACAGACGTCCTAGATGTCCTATATGTTCCTAACGTTCCAGATGTCCAATATGTCCCTAAAGTCCCAGACGTCCCAGATGTCCCATATGTCCCTAACGTCCCAGACGTCCTAGATGTCCCATATGTCCTTAACGTCCCAGACGTCCCAGATGACCCATAAGTCCCTAACGTCCCAGACGTCCCAGATGTCCCAAAGGTCTTATATATCCCTAATGTCCCAGGCGTATTAAATGTCCCATATGTCCCATATGTCCCTAATGAGCCAGGCGTCCTAAATGTCCAATATGTTCTTAACGTCCCGGACGTCCCAGACGTCCTAGATGTCCCATATGTCCTTAACGTCCCAGACGTCCCAGATGTTTCATATGTCCCTAACGTCCCAGACGTCCCAGATGTCCCATATGTCCCATATGTCCCTAATGTCCCAGGCGTCCTAGATATTCCATATGTCCCTAACGTCCCAGACGTCCTAAATGTCCCATATGTCCCTAACGTATCAGACGTCCCAGATGTCCCATATGTCCTTAACGTCCCAGACGTCCCAGACGTCCTAAATGTCCCATATGTCCCTAATGTCCCAGACGTCCTAGATGTCCCATATGTCCTTAACGTCCCAGACGTCCTAGATCTCCCATATGTCCCCAACGTCCCAGACGTCCTAGATGTCCCATATGTCCCTAACTTCCCAGACGTCTCAGACGTCCTAGATGTCCTATATGTCCCTAACGTCCTAGACGTACCAGATGTCCCATATGCTTCTAACGTCTCAGACGTCCCAGATGTCCCATATGTCCTTAACGTCCCAGATGTCCCAGATGTCCCATATGTCTCATATGTCCCTAATGTCCCAGGCGTCCCAGATGTCCCATATGTCCCATATGTCCCTAATGTCCCAGACGTTTTAAATGTCTCATATGTCCTTAACGTTTCAGACGTCCCAGACGTCCTAGATGTCCCATATGTCCTTAACGTCCCAGACGTCCCAGATGTCCCATATGTCCCATATGTCTCTAATGTCCCAGGCGCCCTAAATGTCCCATATGTTCTTAACGTCCCAGACGTCTTAAATGTCCCATATGTCCTTAACGTCCCAGACGTCCCAGATGTCCCATATGTCTCTAACGTCCCAGACGTCCCATATGTCCCATATGTCCCATATGTCCTTAATGTCCCAGGCGTCCCAGATGTCCCATATTTCCCTAACGTCCCAGACGTCCTAGATGTCCCATATATCTTTAACGTCCCAGACGTCCCAGATATGCCATCTGTCCTATATCTCCCTAACGTCCCAGACGTCCCAGATGTCCCTAACGTCCCAGATGTTCCATATGTCCCTAACGTCCCAGACGTTCTAGATGTCTTATATGCCCCTAACGTCCCAGACGTCCCAGATCTCCCATATGTCCCTAACGTCCCAGACGTTCTAGGTGTCCCTTATATCCTTAATGTCCCAGACATCCCAGATGTCCCATATGTCAATAACGTCCCAGACGTCCCAGGTGTCCTATGTCCCATATGTCCCTAATGTCCCTGGCGTCCCAGACCTCCCATATGTCCCATATGTCCCTAATGTCCAGGGCGTCCTAAATGTCCCATATGTCCTTAACGTCCCAGACGTCCCAGACGTCCTAGATGTCCCATATGTCCTTAACGTCCCAGACGTCCCAGATATCCCATATGTCCCATATGTCCCTAATGTCCAGGGCGTCCTAAATGTCCCATATCTCCTTAACATCCCAGACGTCCCAGACGTCCTAGATGTCCCAAATGTCCTTAACGTCCCAGACGTCCCAGATGTCCCATATGTTTCATATGTTTCTAACGTCCCAGGCGTCCTAGATGTTCCATAGGTCCCTAACGTCCCAGACGTCCCAGATGTCCTAGATGTCCCATATGTCCTTAACGTCCCAGACGTCCCAGATGTCCCATATATCCCTAACGTCCCAGACGGCCCAGATGTCCCATATGTCCCTAATATCCCAGGCGTAGTAAATGTCCCATATGTCCTTAACGTCCCAGACGTCCCAGACGCCCTAGATGTCCCATATGTCCTTAACGTCCCAGACGTCCCAGACGTCCTAGATGTCCCATATGTCCTTAACGTCCCAGACGTCCCAGATGTCCCATATGTCCTTAGCATCCCAGACGTCCCAGATGTCCCATATGTCCTTAACGTCCCAGACGTCCCAGATGTCCCATATGTAACTAACGTCCCAGACGTCCCAGATGTCCCATTGGTCCCATATGTCCCTAATGTCCCAGGCGTCCCAGATGTGCCATATGTCCCATATGTCCCTAATGTCCCAGGCGTCCTAAATGTCCCATATGTCCTTAACGTCCCAGACGTCCCAGACGTCCTAGATGTCCCATATGTCCTTAACGTCCCAGACGTCCCAGATTTACCATATGTCCCTAACGTCCCAGACGTCCCAGATGTCCCATATGTCCCATATGTCCCTAATGTCCCAGACGTCCTAGATGTCCCATATATCCTTAACGTCCCAGACGTCCCAGTATATCCCATATGTCCTATACCTCCCTAACGTCCCAGACGTCCCAGATGTCCCGTATGTCCCTAACGTCCCAGATGTTCCATATGTCCCTAAAGTCCCAGACGTCCTAGATGTCTTATATGTCCCTAACGTCCCAGACGTCCCAGATCTCCCATATGTCCCTAACGTCCCAGATGTGCTAGATGTCCCTTATATCCTTAACGTCCCAGACGTCCCAGATGTCCCATATGCCAATAACGTCCCAGCCGTCCCAGATGTCCTATATGTCCCATATGTCCCTAATGTCCCAGGCGTCCCAGACTTCCCATATGTCCCATATGTCCCTAACGTCCAGGGCGTCCTAAATGTCCAATATGTCCTTAACGTCCCAGACGTCCCAGACGTCCTAGATGTCCCATATGTCCTAAACGTCCCAGACGTCCCAGATGTCCCATATGTCCGTAACGTCCCAGACGTCCCAGATGTTCAATGTGTCCCATATGTCCCTAATGTCCCAGGCCTCCTAAATATCCCATACGTCCTTGACGTCCCAGGCGTCCCAGATGTCCCATATGTCCGTACCGTCCCAGACGTCCCAGATGTTCAATGTGTCCCATATGTCCCTAATGTCCCAGGCGTCCCAGATGTCCCATATGTCCCAAATGTCCCTAATGTCCCAGGCGTCCTAGGTGTCCCTTATATCCTTAATGTCCCAGACGTCCCAGATGTCCCATATGTATATAACGTCCCAGACGTCCCAGATGGCCTATATGTCCCATATGTCCCTAATGTCCCAGGCGTCCCAGACCTCCCATATGTTCCATATGTCCCTAACGTCCCAGACGTCCTAGATGTCTTATATGCCCCTAACGTCCCAGACGTCCCAGATCTCCCATATGTCCCTAACGTCCCAGACGTCCTAGGTGTCCCTTATATCCTTAATGTCCCAGACGTCCCAGATGTCCCATATGTCAATAACGTCTCAGACGGCCCAGATGTCCTATATGTCCCATATGTCCCTAATGTCCCAGGCGTCCCAGACCTCCCATATGTCCCATATGTCCCTAATGTCCAGGGCGTCCTAAATGTCCCATATGTCCTTAACGTCCCAGACGTCCCAGACGTCCTAGTTGTCCCATATGTCCTTAACGTCCCAGACGTCCCAGATGTCTCAAATGTCCCTAACGTCCCAGACGTCCCAGATGTCTCATATCTTCCATATGTCCCTAATGTCCCAGGCGTCCCAGATGTCCCATATGTCCCATATGTCCCTAATGTCCCAAGCGTCCTAAATGTCCCATATCTCCTTAACGTTCCAGACGTCCCAGACGTCTTAGATGTCCCATATGTCCCTAACGTCCCAGACGTCCCAGATGTCCCATATCTCCCTAACGTCCCAGACGTCCCAGATGTCCCATATGTCCCATATGTTCCTAATGTCCCAGGCGTTCTAGATGTTCCATATGTCCCTAACGTTCCAGAGGTCCCAGCTGTCCCGTATGTCCCTAACGTCCCAGACGTCCCAGACGTCCTAGATGTCCCATATGTCCCTAACGTCCCAGCCGTCCCAGATGTCCCATAAGTCCCAAATGTCCCTAATGTCCCAGGAGTCCCATATGTCCCATATGTCCCTAATGTCCCAGGCGTCCTAAAAGTCACATATGTCGTTAACGTCCCAGACGTCCCAGACGTCCTAGATGTATCATATGTCCTTAACTTCCCAGATGTCCAAGATGTCCCATATGTCCCTAATGTCCCAGGCGTCCCAGATGTCCTATATGTCCCTAATGTCAAAGACGAGCTAAATGTCCCATATGACCCTAACGTCCCAGAGGTCCCAGCTGTTCCGTATGTCCCTAACGTCCCAGACGTCCAAGACGTCCCAGATGTCCCATTTGGTCTATATGTCCCTAATGTCCCATGCGTCTCAGATGTCCCATATGTCCCATATGTTCCTAACGTCCCAGGCGTCCTAAATGTCCCATATGTCCTTAACTTCCCAGACGTCCCAGGCGTCCTAGATGTCCCATATGTCCTTAACGTCCCAGACGTCCCAGATGTACCATATGTCCCTAACGTCCCAGACGTCCCAGACGTCCTAGCTGTCCCGTATGTCCCTAACGTCCCAGACGTCCCAGACGTCCTAGATGTCCCATATGTCCCTAACGTCCCAGACGTCCTAGATGTCGTATATGTCCCTAACGTCCCAGACGTCTCAGATGTCCCATATGTCCCATATGTTCCTAATGTCCCAGGCGTCCTAAATGTCCCATATGTCCTTAACTTCCCAGACGTCCCAGACGTCCTAGATGTCCTATATGTCCCTAACGTCCCAGACGTCCCAGATGTACCATATGTCCCTAACGTCCCAGACGTCCCAGACGTCCTAGCTGTCCCGTATGTCCCTAACGTCCCAGACGTCCCAGACGTCCTAGATGTCCCATATGTCCCTAACGTCCCAGACGTCCTAGATGTCGTATATGTCCCTAACGTCCCAGACGTCCTAGATGTCCTATATGTCTTTAACGTCCCAGACGTCCTAGATGTCCCATATGTCCCTAATGTCCCAGACGTCCTAGATGTCCTATATGTCCCTAACGTCCCAGACGTCCCAGATGTCCCATATGTCCCTAACGTGCCATACGTCTCAGATGGCCCATATGTTCCTAACGTCCCAGACGGCTTAGATGTCCCATATGTCCCTAACGTCCCAGACGTCCCAGATGTTCCATAAGTCCCTAACGTCCCAGATGTCCCAAATGTGCCATATGTCCCTAATGTCCCTAATGTTTTAGACGTCCCAAATGTCCCATATGGCCCTAACGTCCCAGACGTCCTAGATGTCCCATATGTCCCTAACGTCCTAGACGTCCTAGATGACCCATGCGTCCTTAACGTCCCAGACGTCCCAGATGCCTAATATTTCCCTAACGTCCCAGACGTCCCAGATGTCCCATATGTCCCACATGTCCTATTTGTCCTAGGCGTCCCAGATGTCCCATATGTCCCATATATCCCTAATGTACCAGGCTTCCTAAATGTCCCATATGTCCTTAACGTCCTAGACGTGGCAGACGTCCTAGATGTCCCACATGTCCTTAACGTCCCAGACGTCCCTGCTGTCCCGTATGTCCCTAACGTCCCAGACGTCCCAAGCGTCCTAGATGTCCCATATGTCCCTAACGTCCCAGACGTCCCAGACGTCCCATATGTCCCTAACGTTCCAGGCGTCCCAGATGTCCCATATGTCCCATATTCCCCTAATGTCTCAGACGTCCCAGATGTCCCATATGTTTCTAACGTCCCAGACGTCCCAGATGTCCCATATGTCCCTAACTTCCTAGACGTCCTAGATGTCTCGTACGTCCTTAACGTCCCCGACGTCCCTGATGCCCTATATGTGCCTAATGTCCCAGACGTACCAGATGTCCCATACTTCCCATACGCACCTAACGTCCCAGACGTCCCAGACGTCCCAGATGCCCCATATGTCCCATATGTCCCTAATGTCCCAGGCGTCCTAGATGTTTCATATGTCCCTAACGTCCCAGACGTCCCAGACGTCTTAGATGTTCCATATGTCCCTAACGTCCCAGACGTCCCAGATGTCCCATATGTCCCATATGTCCCTAATGTCCCATTGTCCTAGATGTCCCATATGTCCCTAATGTCCCAGGCGTCCTAAATGTCCCATATGTCCTTAACGTCCCAGACGTCCCAAACGTCCTAGATGTAATATATGTAATTAACGTCCCAAACGTCCCAGATGTCCCATATGTCCCTAACGTCGAAAACGTCCCTGATGTCTCATATGTCCCATATGTCTCTAATGTCCCAGGCGTCCTAGATGTTCCATATGTCCCTAACGTCCCAGACGTCCTAGCTGTCCCGTATGTCCCTAACGTCCCAGACGTCCCAGACGTCCCAGATGTCCCATATGTCCCAAATGTCCCTAATGTCCCAGGAGTCCCATATGTCCCATATATCCCTAATGTCCCAGGCGACCTAAATGTCTTATATGTCCTTAACGTCCCAGACGTCCCAGACGTACTAGATGTCCCATATGTCCTTAACGTCTCAGACGTCTCAGATGTCCCATATGTCCCATATGTCCCTAATGTACCAGGCGTCCTAAATGTCCCATATGTCCTTAAAGTCCCAGACTTCCCAGACGTCCTAGATGTCCCATATGTCCTTAAAGTCTCAGACGTTACAGATGTCCCATATGTGCCTAACGTCCCTGACGTCCCAGATGTCCCATATGTCCCATATGTCCCTAATGTCCCAAGCGTCCTAGATGTTCCATATGTCCCTAACGTACCAGACGTCCTAAATGACCCATATGTCCCTTACGTCCCAGACGTCCCAGCTGTCCCGTATGTCCCTAACGTCCCAGACGTCCCAGACGTCCTAGATGTCCCATATGTCCCTAACGTCCCAGACGTTCTAGATATCCTATATGTCCCTAACGTCCCAGACGTCCCAGACTTCCCAGATGTCCCATATTTCCCATATGTCCCTAATGTCTCAGCCGTCCCTGATGTCCCATATGTCCCTATATGACCCTAATGTCTCAGGCGTCCTAAATGCCTTAGATGTCCTTAACGTCCCAGACGTACTAGATGTCCCATATGTCCTTAACGTCTCAGACGTCTCAGATGTCCCATATGTCCCATATGTCCCTAATGTCCCAGGCGTCCTAAATGTCCCATATATCCTTAAAGTCCCAGACGTCCCAGACGTCCTAGATGTCCCATATGTCCGTAACGTTTCAGACGTCTTAGATGTCCCATATGTGCCTAACGTCCCTAACGTCCCAGATGTAACATATGTTCTTAACGTCCCAGACGTCCCAGCCGTCCCGTATGTCCCTAACGCCCCAGACGTCCCAGACGTCCTAGATGTCCCATATGTCCCTAACGTCCCAGACGTTCTAGATGTCCTATATGTCCCTAACGTCCCAGACGTCCCAGACGTCCCAGATGTCCCATATGTCCCATATGTCCCTAATGTCCCAGCCGTCCCTGATGTCCCATATGTCCCTTATGTCCCAGGCGACCTAAATGTCCCATATGTCAACGTCTTAGACGTTCCAGCCGTCCTGGATGTCCCATATGTCCTTAACGTCCCCGACGTCCCAGATGTCCCATATGTCCCATATGTCCCTAATGTCCCAGTCGTCCCTGATGTCCCATATATCCCTAATGTCCCAGGCGTCCTAAATGTTTCATATGTCCCTAACGTCCCAGACGTCCTAAATGTCCCATATGTCCCTAACGTCCCAGACGTCCCTGCTGTCCCGTATGTCCCCAACGTCCCAGACGTCCCAGGCGTCTTAGATGTCCCATATGTCCCTAACGTCCCAGACGTCCCATATGTCCCTAACGTCCCAGACGTCCCAGATGTCCCAAATGTCCCATATGTCACATATTTCTCTAATGTCCCAGGCGTCGCATATGTCCCATATGTCCCTAATGTTCCAGGCGTCCTAAATGTCCCATATGTCCTTAACGTCCCAGACGTCCTAGATGTCCCATATGTCGTTAACGTCCCAGACGTCTCAGATGTCCCATATGTCCCACATGTCCCTAATGTCCCTAGCGTCCTAGATGTTTCATATGTCCCTAACGTGCCTGACGTCCTAAATGTCCCATATGTCTCTAACATCCCAGACGTCTCAGCTGTCCCGTATGTCCCTAACGTCCTAGACGTCCCAGATGTCGCATATGTCCCATATGTCCCTAATGTCCCAGGCGTTATAGATCATCCAAATGACCCTAACGCCCAGACGTCCTAAATGCCCCATATGTCCTTAACGTCCCAGACGTCCCAGACGTCCTATATGTCTTATATGTCCTTAACGTCCCAGACGTCCCAGATGTCCCATATGTCCCTAAAGTCCCAGACGTCCCAGATGTCCCATATGTCCCATATATCCCTAATGTCCCAGGCGTCCTAGATGCCCCATATGTCCCTAATGTCCCAGGCGTCCTAAATGTCCCATATGTCCTTAACGTCCCAGACGTCCCAAACGTCCTAGAAGTCCCATATGTCTTTAACGTCCCAAACGTCCCAGATGTCTCATATGTCCCATATATCCCAAATGTCCCAGGCGTCCTAGATGTCCCATATGTCCTTAATGTCCCAGGCGTCCTAAATGTCCCATATGTCCTTAACGTCTCAGACGTCCCAAACCTCCCAGATGTCCCATATGTCCCATATATCCCTAATGTCCCAGGCGTCCTAGATGTCCCATATGTCCCTAATGTCCCAGGCGTCCTAAATGTCCCATATGTCCTTAACGTCATAGACGTTCCAAACGTCCCAGATGTCCCACATGTCCCTAACGTCCCAAACGTCCCAGATGTCTCGTATGTCCCATATGTCCCTAATGTCCCAGGCGTCCTAAATGTCCCATATGTCCTTAACGTCCCAGACGTCCCAAACGTCCCAGATGTCCCATATGTCCCATATATCCCTAATGTCCCAGGCGTCCTAGATGTCCCATATGTCCCTAATGTCCCAGGCGTCCTAGATGTTCCATATGTCCCTAACGTCCCAGAGGTCCCAGCTGTCCCGTATGTCCCTAACGTCCCAGACGTCCTAGATGTCCCATATGTCCCTAACGTCCCAGCCGTCCCAGATGTCCCATAAGTCCCAAATGTTCCTAATGTCCCAGGAGTCCCATATGTCCCATATGTCCCTAATGTTTCAGGCGTCCTAAATGTCACATATGTCGTTAACGTCCCAGACGTCCCAGACGTCCTAGATGTATCATATGTCCTTAACGTCCCAGACGTCCAAGATGTCCCATATGTCATTAACGTCTCAGACGTCCCACATGTCCCATATGTCCCATATGTCCCTAATGTCCCAGGCGTCCCAGATGTCCCATATGTCCCATATGTCCCTAATGTCAAAGACGTGCTAAATGTCCCATATGACCCTAACGTCCCAGAGGTCCCAGCTGTCCCGTATGTCCCTAACGTCCCAGACGTCAAAGACGTCCCAGATGTCCCATTTGGTCTATATGTCCCTAATGTCCCAGGCGTCGCAGATGTCCCATATGTCCCATATGTTCCTAATGTCCCAGGCGTCCTAACTGTCCATATGTCCTTAACTTCCCAGACGTCCCAGGCGTCCTAGATGTCCCATATGTCCTTAACGTCCCAGACGTCCCAGATGTCCCATATGTCCCTAACGTCCCAGACGTCTCAGATGTCCCTAATGTCTCAGGCGTCCTAGATGTTCCATATGTCCCTAACGTCCCAGAAATCCTAAATGTCCTATATGTCCCTAACGTCCCAGACGTCCCAGCTGTCCCGTATGTCCCTAACGTCCCAGACGTCCCAGGCGTCTTAGATGTCCCATATGTCCCTAACGTCCCAGACGTCCCATATGTCCCTAACGTCCCAGACGTCCCAGATGTCCCAAATGTCTCATATGTCACATATTTCTCTAATGTCCCAGGCGTCCCATATGTCCCATATGTCCCATATGTCCCTAATGTTCCAGGCGTCCTAAATGTCCCATATGTCCTTAACGTCCCAGACGTCCTAGATGTCCCATATGTCGTTAACGTCCCAGACGTCCCTGCTGTCCCGTATGTCCCCAACGTCCCAGACGTCCCAGGCGTCTTAGATGTCCCATATGTCCCTAACGTCCCAGACGTCCCATATGTCCCTAACGTCCCAGACGTCCCAGATGTCCCAAATGTCCCATATGTCACATATTTCTCTAATGTCCCAGGCGTCCCATATGTCCCATATGTCCCATATGTCCCTAATGTTCCAGGCGTCCTAAATGTCCCATATGTCCTTAATGTCCCAGGCGTCCTAGATGTTCCATATGTCCCTAACGTCCCAGACGTCCCTGCTGTCCCGTATGTCCCCAACGTCCCAGACGTCCCAGGCGTCTTAGATGTCCCATATGTCCCTAACGTCCCAGACGTCCCATATGTCCCTAACGTCCCAGACGTCCCAGATGTCCCAAATGTCCCATATGTCACATATTTCTCTAATGTCCCAGGCGTCCCATATGTCCCATATGTGCCATATGTCCCTAATGTTCCAGGCGTCCTAAATGTCCCATATGTCCTTAACGTCCCAGACGTCCTAGATGTCCCATATGTCGTTAACGTCCCAGACGTCTCAGATGTCCCATATGTCCCACATGTCCCTAATGTCCCTAGCGTCCTAGATGTTTCATATGTCCCTAACGTCCCTGACGTCCTAAATGTCCCATATGTCTCTAACATCCCAGACGTCTCAGCTGTCCCGTATGTCCCTAACGTCCCAGAAGTCCCAGATGTCGCATATGTCCCATATGTCCCTAATGTCCCAGGCGTTATAGATCATCCATATAACCCTAACGCCCAGACGTTCTAAATGCCCCATATGTCCTTAACGTCCCAGACGTCCCAGACGTCCTAGATGTCTTATATGTCCTTAACGTCCCAGACGTCCCAGATGTCCCATATGTCCCTAAAGTCCCAGACGTCCCAGATGTCCCATATGTCCCATATATCCCTAATGTCCCAGGCGTCCTAGATGCGCCATATGTCCCTAATGTCCCAGGCGTCCTAAATGTCCCATATGTCCTTAACGTCCCAGACGTCCCAAACGTCCTAGATGTCCCATATGTCCTTAACGTCCCAAACGTCCCAGATGTCTCATATGTCCCATATATCCCTAATGTCCCAGGCGTCCTAGATGTCCCATATGTCCCTAATGTCCCAGGCGTCCTAAATGTCCCATATGCCCTTAACGTCCCAGACGTCCCAAACGTCTCAGATGTCCCATATGTCCCATATATCCCTAATGTCCCAGGCGTCCTAGATGTCCCATATGTCCCTAATGTCCCAGGCGTCCTAAATGTCCCATATGTCCTTAACGTCATAGACGTCCCAAACGTCCCAGATGTCCCATATGTCCCTAACGTCCCAAACGTCCCAGATGTCTCGTATGTCCCATATGTCCCTAATGTCCCAGGCGTCCTAAATGTCCCATATGTCCTTAACGTCCCAGACGTCCCAAACGTCCCAGATGTCCCATATGGCCCATATATCCCTAATGTCCCAGGCGTCCTAGATGTCCCATATGTCCCTAATGTCCCAGGCGTCCTAGATGTTCCATATGTCCCTAACGTCCCAGAGGTCCCAGCTGTGCCGTATGTCCCTAACGTCCCAGACGTCCCAGACGTCCTAGATGTCCCATATGTCCCTAACGTCCCAGCCGTCCCAGATGTCCCATAAGTCCCAAATGTCCCTAATGTCCCAGGAGTCCCATATGTCCCATATGTCCCTACTGTTTCAGGCGTCCTAAATGTCACATATGTCGTTAACGTCCCAGACGTCCCAGACGTCCTAGATGTATCATGTCCTTAACGTCCCAGACGTTCAAGATGTCCCATATGTCCCTAACGTCTCAGACGTCCCACATGTCCCATATGTCCCATATGTCCCTAATGTCCCAGGCGTCCCAGATGTCCCATATGTCCCATATGTCCCTAATGTCAAAGACGTGCTAAATGTCCCATATGACCCTAACGTCCCAGAGGTCCCAGCTGTCCCGTATGCCCCTAACGTCCCAGACGTCAAAGACGTCCCAGATGTCCCATTTGGTCTATATGTCCCTAATGTCCCAGGCGTCGCAGATGTCCCATATGTCCCATATGTTCCTAACGTCCCAGGCGTCCTAACTGTCCATTAGTCCTTAACTTCCCAGACGTCCCAGGCGTCCTAGATGTCCCATATGTCCTTAACGTCCCAGTTGTCCCAGATGTCCCATATGTCCCTAACGTCCCAGACGTCTCAGATGTCCCTAATGTCCCAGGCGTCCTAGATGTTCCATATGTCCCTAACGTCCCAGAAATCCTAAATGTCCTATATGTCCCTAACGTCCCAGACGTCCCAGCTGTCCCGTATGTCCCTAACGTCCCAGACGTCCCAGATGTCCTAGATGTCCCATATGTCCCTAACGACCCAGACGTCCTAGATGTCCTATATGTCCCTAACGTCCCAGACGTCCCAGACGTCCCAGATGTCCCACATGTCCCATATGTCCCTTATGTCCCTAATGTACCAGACGTTCTAAATGTCCCATATGTCCTTAACGTCCCAGACGTCCTAGATGTCCTATATGTCCTTAACGTCCCAGACGTCCCAGATGTCCCATATGTTCCTAACGTCCCAGACGTCCCAGATGTCCCTAATGTCCCATACGTCTCGAATGTCCCAGGCGTCCTAGATGTTCCATATGTCCCTAACGTCCCAGACGTCATAAGTGTCGCATATGTCCCTAACGTCCCTGACGTCTCAGCTGTCCCGTATGTCCCTAACGTCCCAGACGTCCTAGATGTCCTATATGTCCCTAACGTCCCAGACGTCATAGGTGTCCCATATGTCCCTAACGTCCCAGACGTCCTAGATGTCCCATATGTCCTTAACGTCCCAGACGTCCCAGATGTCTCATATGACCCATATGTCCCTAATGTCCCAGGCGTCCTAGATGTTCCACTTGTCCCTAACGTCCCAGACGTCCCAGACGACCTAGATGTCCCTATCGTCCCAGCCGTCACAGACGTCCTAGATGTCCCATATGTCCCTAACGTCCCAGACGTCCTAGATGTCCTATATGTCCCTAACGTCCCAGACGTCCTAGATGTCCTATATGTCCCTAACATCCCAGACGTCCCAGGCGTCTTAGATGTCCCATATGTCCCTAACGTCCCAAACGTCCCATATGTCCCTAACGTCCCAGACGTCCCAGATGTCCCAAATGTCCCATATGTCACATATTTCTCTAATGTCCCAGGCGTCCCATATGTCCCATATGTCCCATATGTCCCTAATGTTCCAGGCGTCCTAAATGTCCCATATGTCCTTAACGTCCCAGACGTCCTAGATGTCCCATATGTCGTTAACGTCCCAGACGTCCCTGCTGTCCCGTATGTCCCCAACGTCCCAGACGTCCCAGGCGTCTTAGATGTCCCATATGTCCCTAACGTCCCAGACGTCCCATATGTCCCTAACGTCCCAGACGTCCCAGATGTCCCAAATGTCCCATATGTCACATATTTCTCTAATGTCCCAGGCGTCCCATATGTCCCATATGTCCCATATGTCCCTAATGTTCCAGGCGTCCTAAATGTCCCATATGTCCTTAATGTCCCAGGCGTCCTAGATGTTCCATATGTCCCTTACGTCCCAGACGTCCCTGCTGTCCCGTATGTCCCCAACGTCCCAGACGTCCCAGGCGTCTTAGATGTCCCATATGTCCCTAACGTCCCAGACGTCCCATATGTCCCTCACGTCCCAGACGTCCCAGATGTCCCAAATGTCCCATATGTCACATATTTCTCTAGTGTCCCAGGCGTCCCATATGTCCCATATGTCCCATATGTCCCTAATGTTCCAGGCGTCCTAAATGTCCCATATGTCCTTAACGTCCCAGACGTCCTAGATGTCCCATATGTCGTTAACGTCCCAGACGTCTCAGATGTCCCATATGTCCCACATGTCCCTAATGTCCCTAGCGTCCTAGATGTTTCATATGTCCCTAACGTCCCTGACGTCCTAAATGTCCCATATGTCTCTAACATCCCAGACGTCTCAGCTGTCCCGTATGTTCCTAACGTCCCAGTAGTCCCAGATGTCGCATAAGTCCCATATGTCCCTAATGTCCCAGGCGTTATAGATCATCCATATGACCCTAACGCCCAGACGTTCTAAATGCCCCATATGTCCTTAACGTCCCAGACGTCCCAGACGTCCTAGATGTCTTATATGTCCTTAACGTCCCAGACGTCCCAGATGTCCCATATGTCCCTAAAGTCCCAGACGTCCCAGATGTCCCATATGTCCCATATATCCCTAATGTCCCAGGCGTCCTAGATGCCCCATATGTCCCTAATGTCCCAGGCGTCCTAAATGTCCCATATGTCCTTAACGTCCCAGACGTCCCAAACGTCCTAGATGTCCCATATGTCCTAAACGTCCCAAACGTCCCAGATGTCTCATATGTCCCATATATCCCTAATGTCCCAGGCGTCCTAGATGTCCCATATGTCCCTAATGTCCCAGGCGTCCTAAATGTCCCATATGTCCTTAACGTCCCAGACGTCCCAAACGTCCCAGATGTCCCATATGTCCCATATATCCCTAATGTCCCAGGCGTCCTAGATGTCCCATATGTCCCTAATGTCCCAGGCGTCCTAAATGTCCCATATGTCCTTAACATCCCAGACGTCCCAAACGTCCCCAGATGTCCCTAATGTCCCATACGTCTCGAATGTCCCAGGCGTCCTAGATGTTCCATATGTCCCTAACGTCCCAGACGTCATAAGTGTCGCATATGTCCCTAACGTCCCTGACGTCTCAGCTGTCCCGTATGTCCCTAACGTCCCAGACGTCCTAGATGTCCTATATGTCCCTAACGTCCCAGACGTCATAGGTGTCCCATATGTCCCTAACGTCCCAGACGTCCTAGATGTCCCATATGTCCTTAACGTCCCAGACGTCCCAGATGTCTCATATGACCCATATGTCCCTAATGTCCCAGGCGTCCTAGATGTTCCACTTGTCCCTAACGTCCCAGACGTCCCAGACGACCTAGATGTCCCTATCGTCCCAGCCGTCACAGACGTCCCTAGATGTCCCATATGTCCCTAACGTCCCAGACGTCCTAGATGTCCTATATGTCCCTAACGTCCCAGACGTCCTAGATGTCCTATATGTCCCTAACGTCCCAGACTTCCCAGACTTCCTAGATGTCCTATATGTCCCTAACGTCCCAGACGTCCTAGATGTCCCATATGTCCCTAACGTCCCGGACGTCCTAGATGTCCTATATGTCCCTAACGTCCCAGACGTCCCAGACTTCCTTGATGTCCTATATTTCCCTAACGTCCCAGACGTCCCAGATGTCCCATATGTCCCTAACGTCCCAGCCATCCCAGCTGTCCCGTATGTTCCTAACGTCCCAGACGTCCCAGACGACCTAGATGTCCCTATCGTCCCAGACGTCACAGACGTCCTAGATGTCCCATATTTTTCCTAACGTCCCCAGACGTCCTAGATGTCCTATATGTCCCTAACGTCCCAGACGTCCTAGATGTCCTATATGTCCCTAACGTCCCAGACGTCCCAGGCTTCCTAGATGTCTTATATGTCCCTAACGTCCCAGACGTCAAAGATGTCCCATATGTCCCTAACGTCCCAGACGTCCTAGATGTCCTATATGTCCCGAACGTCCCAGACGTCCTAGATGTCCTATATGTCCCTAACGTCCCAGACGTCCCAGACGTCCTAGATGTCCCTTATGTCCCTAACGTCCCCAGACGTCCTAGATGTCCTATATGTCCCTAACGTCCCAGACGTCCCAGATGTGCCATATGTCCTTAAAGTCCCATACGTCCCAGATGTCCCATATATCCCTAGCGTCCCAGACGTCCCAGATGTTCCATATGTCCCTAACGTCCCAGATGTCCCAAATGTGCCATATGTCCCTAATTTCCCTAATGTCCCAGACGTCCCAAATATCCCATATGTCCCTAACGTCCCAGACGTCCTAGATGTCCCATACGTCATTAACGTCCCAGACGTCCCAGATGCCCCATATTTCTCTAACGTCCCAGACGTCCCAGATGTCCCATATGTCCCATATGTCCCATTTGTCCTAGGCGTCCCAGATGTCCCATATGTCCCATATATCTTTATTGTACCAGGCGTCCTAAATGTCCCATATGTCCTTAACGTCACAGACGTCCCAGACGTCCTAGATGTCCCACATGTCCTTAACGTCCCAGACGTCCCTGCTGTCCCCGTATGTCCCTAACGTCCCAGACGTCCCAAGCGTCCTAGATGTCCCATATGTCCCTATCGTCCCAGACATCCCAGATGTCCCATATGTCCCATATGCCCCTAATGTCTCAGACGTCCCAGATGTCCCATATGTTTCTAACGTCCCGGACGCCCCAGATGTCCCATATGTCCCTAACGTCCTAGACGTCTTAGATGTCTCATACGACCTTAACGTCCCAGACGTCCCTGATGCCCTATATGTGCCTAACGTCCCAGACGTACCAGATGTCCTATACGTCCCATACGTCCCTAACGTCCCAGACGTCCCAGACGTCCCAGAGGCCCCATATGTCCCATATGTCCCTAATGTCCCCGGCGTCCTAGATGTTCTATATGTCCCTAACGTCCCAGACGTCCCAGACGTCCTAGATGTCCCATATGTCCTTAACGTCCCAGACGTCCTAGATGTCCTACATGTCCCTAACGTCCCAGACGTCCCAGATGTCCCATATGACCCTAATGTCCCAGGCGTCCCAGATGTCCCAAATGCCCTATATGTCCCTACTGTCCCAGGCGTCCTAAATGTCCTTATATGTCCTTAACATCCCAGACGTCCCAGACGTACTAGATGTCCCATATGTCCTTAACGTCTCAGACGTCTCAGATGTCCCATATGTCCCATATGTCCCTAATGTCCCAGGCGTCCTAAATGTCCCATATGTCCTTGAAGTCCCAGACGTCCCAGACGTCCTAGATGTCCCATATGTGCTTAACGTCCCAGACGTCCCAGATGTCCCATATGTCCCTAACGTATCTGACGTCCCAGATGTCCCATATGTCCCATATGTCCCTAATGTCCCAAGCGTCCTAGATGTTCCATATATCCCTAACGTCCCAGACGTCCTAAATGTCCTATATGTCCCTAACGTCCCAGACGTCATAGGTGTCCCATATGTCCCTAACGTCCCAGACGTCCTGAATGTCCCATATGTCCTTAACGTCCCAGACGTCCCAGATGTCTCATATGACCCATATGTCCCTAATGTCCCAGGCGTCCTAGATGTTCCACTTGTCCCTAACGTCCCAGACGTCCCAGACGACCTAGATGTCCCTATCGTCCCAGCCGTCACAGACGTCCTAGATGTCCCATATGTCCCTAACGTCCCAGACGTCCTACATGTCCTATATGTCCCTACCGTCCCAGACGTCCTAGATGTCCTATATGTCCCTAACGTCCCAGACGTCCCAGACTTCCTAGATGTCCTATATGTCCCTAACGTCCCAGACGTCCTAGATGTCCCATATGTCCCTAACGTCCCGGACGTCCTAGATGTCCTATATGTCCCTAACGTCCCAGACGTCCCAGACTTCCTAGATGTCCTATATGTCCCTAACGTCCCAGACGTCCCAGATGTCCCATATGTCCCTAACGTCCCAGCCATCCCAGTTGTCCCGTATGTTCCTAACGTCCCAGACGTCCCAGACGACCTAGATGTCCCTATCGTCCCAGACGTCACAGACGTCCTAGATGTTCCATATGTCCCTAACGTCCCAGACGTTCTAGATGTCCTATATGTCCCTAACGTCCCAGACGTCCTGGATGTCCTATATGTCCCTAACGTCCCAGACGTCCCAGACTTCCTAGATATCCTATATGTCCCTAACGTCCCAGACGTCAAAGATGTCCCATATGTCCCTAACGTCCCAGACGTCCTAGATGTCCCATATGTCCCTAACGTCCCAGACGTCCTATATGTCCTATATGTCCCTAACGTCCCAGACGTCCTAGATGTCCTATATGTTCCTAACGTCCCAGACGTCCTAGATGTCCCATATGTCCCTAACGTCCCAGACGTCCTAGATGTCCCATATGTCCCTAACGTCCCAGACGTCCTATATGTCCTATATGTCCCTAACGTCCCAGACGTCCTAGATGTCCCATATGTCCCTAACGTCCCAGACGTCCTAGATGTCCTATATGTCCCTAACGTCCCAGACGTCCCAGATGTGCCATATGTCCCTAACGTCCCATACCTCCCAGATGTCCCATATGACCCTAGCGTCCCAGACGTCCCAGATGTTCCATATGTCCCTAACGTCCCAGATGTCCCAAATGTGCCATATGTCCCTAATTTCCCTAATGTCCCAGACGTCCCAAATATCCCATATGTCCCTAACGTCCCAGACGTCCTAGATGTCCCATACGTCCTTAACGTCCCAGACGTCCCAGATGCCCCATATTTCCCTGACGTCCTAGACGTCCCAGATGTCCCATATGTCCCATATGTCCCATTTGTCCTAGGCGTCCCAGATGTCCCGTATGTCCCATATATCCCTATTGTACCAGGCGTCCTAAATGTCCCATATGTCCTTAACGTCCCAGACGTCCCAGACGTCCTAGATGTCCCACATGTCCTTAACGTCCCAGACGTCCCAAGCGTCCCAGATGTCCCATATGTCCCTATCGTCCCAGACATCCCAGATGTCCCATATGTCCCATATGCCCCTAATGTCTGAGACGTCCCAGATGTCCCATATGTTTCTAACGTCCCAGACGCCCCAGATGTCCCATATGTCCCTAACGTCCTAGACGTCCTAGATGTCTCATACGTCCTTAACGTCCCAGATGTCCCGGATGCCCTATATGTGCCTAACGTCCCAGACGTACCAGATGTTCTATACGTCCCATACGTCCCTAACGTCCCAGACGTCCCAGACGTCCCAGATGCCCCATATGTCCCATATGTCCCTAATGTCCCCGGCGTCCTAGATGTTCTATATGTCCCTAACGTCCCAGACGTCCCAGACGTCCTAGATGTCCCATATGTCCTTAACGTCCCAGACGTACTAGATGTCCTACATGTCCCTAACGTCCCAGACGTCCCAGATGTCCCATATGTCCCTAATGTCCCAGGCGTCCCAGATGTCCCAAATGCCCTATATGTCCCTACTGTCCCAGGCGTCCTAAATGTCTTATATGTCCTTAACGTCCCAGACGTCCCAGACGTACTAGATGTCCCATATGTCCTAAACGTCTCAGACGTCTCAGATGTCCCATATGTCCCATATGTCCCTAATGTCCCAGGCGTCCTAAATGTCCCATATGTCCTTGAAGTCCCAGACGTACCAGACGTCCTAGATGTCCCATATGTGCTTAACGTCCCAGACGTCCCAGATGTCCCATATGTCCCTAACGTATCTGACGTCCCAGATGTCCCATATGTCCCATACGTCCCTAATGTCCCAAACGTCCTAGATATTCCATATATCCCTAACGTCCCAGACGTCCTAAATGTCCCATATGTCCTTAACGTCCCAGACGTCCTGGCTGTCCCGTATGTCCTTAACGTCCCAGACGTCCCAGACGTCCTAGATGTCCCATATGTCCCTAACGTCCCAGACGTCCTAGATGTCCTATATGTCCCTAACGTCCCAGACGTCCCAGACGTCCCAGATGTCCCATATGTCCCATATGTCCCTAATGTCTCAGGCGTCCCTAATGTCCCATATGTCCATAATGTCCCAGGCGACCTAAATGTCCCATATGTCAACGTCCCAGACGTTCCAGACCTCCTAGATGTCCCATATGTCCTTAACGTCCTCGACGTCCCAGATGTCCCATATGTCCCTAACGTCCCAGACGTCCCAGATGTCCCATAAGTCCCATATGTCCCTAATGTCCCAGGCGTTGTAAATGTTTAATATGTCCCTAACGTCCCAGATGTCCTAAATGTCCCATATGTCCTTAACGTCCCAGACGTCCTTGTTGTCCCGTATGTCCCTAACGTCCCAGACGTCCCAGGCGTCTTAGATGCCCCATATGTCCCTAACGTCCCAGACGTCCCAGATGTCCCATATGTCCCTATCGTCCCAGACGTCCCAGATGTTACATATGTCTCATATGTCCCATATGTCCCTAATGTCCCAGGCGTCCCAGATGTCCCATATGTCCCATATGTCCCTTATGTCCCAGGCGTTCTAAATGTCCCATATGTCCTTAACGTCCCAGACGTCCCAGACGTCCTAGATGTCCCATATGTCCCTAACGTATCTGACGTCCCAGATGTCCCATATGTCCCATACGTCCCTAATGTCCCAAACGTCCTAGATATTCCATATATCCCTAACGTCCCAGACGTCCTAAATGTCCCATATGTCCTTAACGTCCCAGACGTCCTGGCTGTCCCGTATGTCCTTAACGTCCCAGACGTCCCAGACGTCCTAGATGTCCCATATGTCCCTAACGTCCCAGACGTCCTAGATGTCCTATATGTCCCTAACGTCCCAGACGTCCCAGACGTCCCAGATGTCCCATATGTCCCATATGTCCCTAATGTCTCAGGCGTCCCTAATGTCCCATATGTCCATAATGTCCCAGGCGACCTAAATGTCCCATATGTCAACGTCCCAGACGTTCCAGACCTCCTAGATGTCCCATATGTCCTTAACGTCCTCGACGTCCCAGATGTCCCATATGTCCCTAACGTCCCAGACGTCCCAGATGTCCCATAAGTCCCATATGTCCCTAATGTCCCAGGCGTTGTAAATGTTTAATATGTCCCTAACGTCCCAGATGTCCTAAATGTCCCATATGTCCTTAACGTCCCAGACGTCCTTGTTGTCCCGTATGTCCCTAACGTCCCAGACGTCCCAGGCGTCTTAGATGCCCCATATGTCCCTAACGTCCCAGACGTCCCAGATGTCCCATATGTCCCTATCGTCCCAGACGTCCCAGATGTTACATATGTCTCATATGTCCCATATGTCCCTAATGTCCCAGGCGTCCCAGATGTCCCATATGTCCCATATGTCCCTTATGTCCCAGGCGTTCTAAATGTCCCATATGTCCTTAACGTCCCAGACGTCCCAGACGTCCTAGATGTCCCATATGTCCCTAACGTCCCAGACGTCCCAGATGTCCCATATGTCCCACATGTCCCTAATGTCCCAGGCGTCCTAGATGTTCCATTTGTCCCTAACGACCCAGATGTCCTAAATGTCCCATATGTCCCTAACATCCCAGACGTCCCAGCTGTCCCGTATGTCCCTAACGTCCCAGACGTCCCAGATGTCCCATATGTCCCTAATGTCCCAGGCGTTATAGATCATCCATATGATCCTAACGTCCCAGACGTCCTAAATGCCCCATATGTCCTTACCGTCACAGACGTCCCAGACGTCCTAGATGTCTTATATGTCCTTAACGTCCCAGACGTCCCAGATGTCCCATATGTTCCTAACGTCCCAGACGTCCCAGATGTCCCTAATGTCCCATATGTTTCGAATGTCCCAGGCGTCCTAGATGTTCCATATGTCCCTAACGTCCCAGACGTCCTAAGTGTCCCATATGTCCCTAACGTTCCAGACGTCCTAGATGTCCCATATGTCCTTAACGTCCCAGACGTCCCAGATGTCTCATATGACCCATATGTCCCTAATGTCCCAGGCGTCCTAGATGTTCCACTTGTCCCTAACGTCCCAGACGTCCCAGACGACCTAGATGTCCCTATCGTCCCAGCCGTCACAGACGTCCTAGATGTCCCATATGTCCCTAACGTCCCAGACGTCCTAGATGTCCTATATGTCCCTAACGTCCCAGACGTCCTAGATGTCCTATATGTCCCTAACGTCCCAGACGTCCCAGACTTCCTAGATGTCCTATATGTCCCTAACGTCCCAGACGTCCTAGATGTCCCATATGTCCCTAACGTCCCGGACGTCCTAGATGTCCTATATGTCCCTAACGTCCCAGACGTCCCAGAATTCCTTGATGTCTTATATGTCCCTAACGTCCCAGACGTCCCAGATGTCCCATATGTTCCTAACGTCCCAGCTATCCCAGCTGTCCCGTATGTTCCTAACGTCCCAGACGTCCCAGACGACCTAGATGTCCCTATCGTCCCAGACGTCACAGACGTCCTAGATGTCCCATATGTCCCTAACGTCCCAGACGTCCTAGATGTCCTATATGTCCCTAACGTCTCAGACGTCCTAGATGTCCTATATGTCCCTAACGTCCCAGACGTCCCAGGCTTCCTAGATGTCCTATATGTCCCTAACGTCCCAGACGTCAAAGATGTCCCATATGTCCCTAACGTCCCAGACGTCCTAGATGTCCCATATGTCCCTAACGTCCCAGACGTCCTAGATGTCCTATATGTCCCGAATGTCCCAGACGTCCTAGATGTCCTATATGTCCCTAACGTCCCAGACGTCCCAGACGTCCTAGATGTCCCATATGTCCCTAACGTCCCAGACGTCCTAGATGTCCTATATGTCCCTAACGTCCCAGACGTCCCAGATGTGCCATATGTCCATAACGTCCCATACGTCCCAGATGTCCCATATATCCCTAGCGTCCCAGACGTCCCAGATGTTCCATATGTCCCTAACGTCCCAGATGTCCCAAATGTGCCATATGTCCCTAATTTCCCTAATGTCCCAGACGTCCCAAATATCCCATATGTCCCTAACGTCCCAGACGTCCTAGATGTCCCATACGTCCTTAACGTCCCAGACGTCCCAGATGCCCCATATTTCTCTAACGTCCCAGACGTCCCAGATGTCCCATATGTCCCATATGTCCCATTTGTCCTAGGCGTCCCAGATGTCCCATATGTCCCATATATCCCTATTGTACCGGTCGTCCTAAATGTCCCATATGTCCTTAACGTCCCAGACGTCCCAGACGTCCTAGATGTCCCACATGTCCTTAACGTCCCAGACGTCCCTGCTGTCCCGTATGTCCCTAATGTCCCAGACGTCCCAGACTTCCTAGATGTCCTATATGTCCCTAACGTCCCAGACGTCCTAGATGTCCCATATGTCCCTAACGTCCCGGACGTCCTAGATGTCCTATATGTCCCTAACGTCCCAGAAGTCCCAGACTTCCTAGATGTCCTATATGTCCCTAACGTCCCAGACGTTCCAGATGTCCCATATGTCCCTAACGTCCCAGCCATCCCAGCTGTCCCGTATGTTCCTAACGTCCCAGACGTCCTAGATGTCCTATATGTCCCTAACGTCCCAGACGTCCTAGATGTCCTATATGTCCCTAACGTCCCAGACGTCCCAGACTTCCTAGATGTCCTATATGTCTCTAACGTCCCAGACGTCAAAGATGTCCCATATGTCCCTAACGTCCCAGACGTCCTAGATGTCCCATATGTCCCTAACGTCCCAGACGTCCTATATGTCCTATATGTCCCTAACGTCCCAGACGTCCTAGATGTCCTATATGTCCCTAACGTCCCGGACGTAACAGACGTCCTAGATGTCCCATATGTCCCTAACGTCCCAGACGTCCTAGATGTCCTATATGTCCCTAACGTCCCAGACGTCCCAGATGTGCCATATGTCCCTAACGTCCCATATGTCCCAGATGTCCCATATGACCCTAGCGTCCCAGACGTCCCAGATGTTCCATATGTCCCTAACGTCCCAGATGTCCCAAATGTGCCATATGTCCCTAATTTCCCTAATGTCCCAGACGTCCCAAATATCCCATATGTCCCTAACGTCCCAGACGTTCTAGATGTCCCATACGTCCTTAACGTCCCAGACGTCCCAGATGCCCCATATTTCCCTAACGTCCTAGACGTCCCAGATGTCCCATATGTCCCATATGTCCCATTTGTCCTAGGCGTCCCAGATGTCCCATATGTCCCATATATCCCTATTGTACCAGGCGTCCTAAATGTCCCATATGTCCTTAACGTTCCAGACGTCCCAGACGTCCTAGATGTCCCACATGTCCTTAACGTCCCAGACGTCCCTGCTGTCCCGTATGTCCCTAACGTCCCAGACGTCCCAAACGTCCTAGATGTCCCATATGTCCCTATCGTCCCAGACATCCCAGATGTCCCATATGTCCCATATGCCCCTAATGTCTCAGACGTCCCAGATGTCCCATATGTTTCTAACGTCCCAGACGCCCCAGATGTCCCATATGCCCCTAACGTCCTAGACGTCCTAGATGTCTCATACGTCCTTAACGTCCCAGACGTCCCGGATGCCCTATATGTGCCTAACGTCCCAGACGTACCAGATGTCCTATACGTCCCATACGTCCCTAACGTCCCAGACGTCCCAGACGTCCCAGATGCCCCATATGTCCCATATGTCCCTAATGTCCCCGGCGTCCTTGATGTTCTACATGTCCCTAACGTCCCAGACGTCCCAGACGTCCTAGATGTCCCATATGTCCTTAACGTCCCAGACGTCCTAGATGTCCTACATGTCCCTAACGTCCCAGACGTCCCAGATGTCCAATATGTCCCTAATGTCCTAAGCGTCCCAGATGTCCCAAATGCCCTATATGTCCCTACTGTCCCAGGCGTCCTAAATGTCTTATATGTCCTTAATGTCCCAGACGTACCAGACGTACTAGATGTCCCATATGTCCTTAACGTCTCAGACGTCTCAGATGTCCCATATGTCCCATATCTTCCTAATGTCCCAGGCGTCCTAAATGTCCCATATGTCCTTGAAGTCCCAGACGTACCAGACGTCCTAGATGTCCCATATGTGCTTAACGTCCCAGACGTCCCAGATGTCCCATATGTCCCTAACGTATCTGACGTTCCAGATGTCCCATATGTCCCATATGTCCCTAATGTCCCAAACGTCCTGGATGTTCCATATATCCCTAACGTCCCAGACGTCCTAAATGACCCATATGTCCTTAACGTCCCAGACGTCCCAGACGTCCTAGATGTCCCATATGTCCCTAACGTCCCAGACGTCCTAGATGTCCTATATGTCCCTAACGTCCCAGACGTCCCAGACGTCCCAGATGTCCCATATGTCCCATATGTCCCAAATGTCTCAGGCGTCCCTAATGTTCCATATGTCCATAATGTCCCAGGCGACATAAATGTCCCATATGTCAACGTCCCAGACGTTCCAGACCTCCTAGATGTCCCATATGTCCTTAACGTCCTCGACGTCCCAGATGTCCCATATGTCCCTAACGTCCCAGACGTCCCAGATGTCCCATAAGTCCCATATGTCCCTAATGTCCCAGGCGTTGTAAATGTTTAATATGTCCCTAACGTCCCAGATGTCCTAAATGTCCCATATGTCCTTAACGTCCCAGACGTCCTTGTTGTCCCGTATGTCCCTAACGTCCCAGACGTCCCAGGCGTCTTAGATGTCCCATATGTCCCTAACGTCCCAGACGTCCCAGATGTCCCATATGTCCCTAACGTCCCAGACGTCCCAGATGTCCCATATGTCTCATATGTCCCATATGTCCCTAATGTCCCAGGCGTCCCAGATGTCCCATATGTCCCATATGTCCCTTATGTCCCAGGCGTTCTAAATGTCCCATATGTCCTTAACGTCCCAGACGTCCCAGACGTCCTAGATGTCCCATATGTCCCTAACGTCCCAGACGTCCCAGATGTCCCATATGTCCCACATGTCCCTAATGTCCCAGGCGTCCTAGATGTTCCATATGTCCCTAACGACCCAGATGTCCTAAATGTCCCATATGTCCCTAACATCCCAGGCGTTATAGATCATCCATATGATCCTAACGTCCCAGACGTCCTAAATGCCCCATATGTCCTTACCGTCACAGACGTCCCAGACGTCCTAGATGTCTTATATGTCCTTAACGTCCCCAGACGTCCCAGATGTCCCATATGTTCCTAACGTCCCAGACGTCCCAGATGTCCCTAATGTCCCATATGTTTCGAATGTCCCAAGCGTCCTAGATGTTCCATATGTCCCTAACGTCCCAGACGTCCTAAGTGTCCCATATGTCCCTAACGTTCTAGACGTCCCAACTGTCCCGTATGTCCCTAACGTCCCAGACGTCCTAGATGTCCTATATGTCCCTAACGTCCCAGACGTCCTAGATGTCCCATATGTCCCTAACGTCCCAGACGTCCTAGATGTCCCATATGTCCTTAACGTTTCAGAGTCCCAGATGTCTCATATGTCCCATATGTCCCTAATGTCCCAGGCGTCCTAGATGTTCCATTTGTCCCTAACGTCCCAGACGTCCTAAATGTCCCATATGTCCCTAACGTCCCAACCGTTCCAGCTGTCCCGTATGTTCCTAACGTCCCAGACGTCCCAGACGACCTAGATGTCCCTATCGTCCCAGACGTCCCAGACGTCCTAGATGTCCCATATGTCAATAACGTCCCAGACGTCCTAGATGTCCTATTGGTCCCTAACGTCACAGACGTCCCAGACGTCCTAGATGTCTTATATGTCCTTAACGTCCCAGACGTCCCAGACGTCCTAGATGTCCCATATGTCCCTAACGTCCCAGACGTCCTAGATGTCCTATATGTCCCTAACGTCCCAGACGTCCTAGATGTCTTATATGTCCTTAACGTCCCAGACGTCCCAGACGTGCTAGATGTCCAATATGTCCCTAACGTCCCAGACGTCCTAGATGTCCCGTATGTCCATAACGTCCCAGACGTCCCAGATGTCCCATATGTCCCTAATGTTCCAGGCGTTATAGATCATCCATATGATCCTAACGTCCCAGACGTCCTAAATGCCCCATATGTCCTTAACGTCACAGACGTCCCAGACGTCCTAGATGTCTTATATGTCCTTAACGTCCCAGACGTCCCAGATGTCCCATATGTTCCTAACGTCCCAGACGTCCCAGATGTCCCTAATGTCCCATATGTTTCGAATGTCCCAGGCGTCCTAGATGTTCCATATGTCCCTAACGTCCCAGACGTCCTAAGTGTCCCATATGTCCCTAACGTCCCAGACGTCCCAGCTGTCCCGTATGTCCCTAACGTCCCAGACGTCCTAGATGTCCTATATGTCCCTAACGTCCCAGACGTCCTAGATGTCCCATATGTCCCTAACGTCCCAGACGTCCTAGATGTCCCATATGTCCTTAACGATTCAGAGTCCCAGATGTCTCATATGTCCCATATGTCCCTAATGTTCCAGGCGTCCTAGATGTTCCATTTGTCCCTAACGTCCCAGACGTCCTAAATGTCCCATATGTCCCTATCGTTCCAACCGTCCCAACTGTCCCGTATGTTCCTAACGTCCCAGACGTCCCAGACGACCTAGATGTCCCTATCGTCCCAGACGTCCCAGACGTCCTAGATGTCCCATATGTCCCTAACGTCACAGACGTCCTAGATGTCCTATATGCCCCTAACGTCCCAGACGTCCTAGATGTCCCATATGTCCCTAACGTCCCAGACGTCCTAGATGTCCTATTGGTAACTAACGTCCCAGATGTCTCATATGTCCCTAACGTCCCAGACGTCCCAGACGTCCCAGACGTCCTAGATGTCCCATATGTCCCTAACGTCCCAGACGTCCTAGATGTCCTATATGTCCCTAACGTTCCAGACGTCCTAGATGTCTTATATGTCCTTAACGTCGCAGACGTCCCAGACGTGCTAGATGTCCAATATGTCCCTAACGTCCCAGACGTCCTAGATGTCCCATATGTCCCTAACGTCCCATACGTCCCAGTTGTCCCATATGTCCCTAACGTCCCAGACGTCCAAGGTGTCCCATATGTCCCTAACGTCCTAGACGTCCCAGATGTTCCATATGTCCCTAACGTCCCAGATGTCCCAAATGTGCCATATGTCCCTAATTTCCCTAATGTCCCAGACGTCCCAAATGTCCCATATGTCCCTAACGTCCCAGACGTCCTAGATGTCCCATATGTCCCTAACGTCCTAGACGTCTTAGATGTCCCATACGTCCTTAACGTCCCAGACGCCCCAGATGCCCCATATTTCCCTAACGTCCCAAACGTTCCAGATGTCCCATATGTCCCATATATCCCTAATGTACCAGGCGTCCTAAATGTCCCATATGTTCTTAACGTCCCAGACGTCCCAGACGTCCCTGCTGTCCCGTATGTCCCTAACGTCCCAGACGTCCCAAGCGTCCTAGATGTCCTATATGTCCCTAACGTCCCAGACGTCCCAGACGTCCCATATGTCATTAACGTCCCAGAGGTCCCAGATGTCCCATATGTCCCATATGCCCCTAATGTCTCAGACGTCCCAGATGTCCCATATGTTTCTAACGTCCCAGACGTCGCAGATGTCCCATATGTCCCTAACGTCCTAGACGTCCTAGATGTCTCATACGTCCTTAACGTCCCAGACGTCCATGATGCCCTATATGTGCCTAACGTCCCAGACGTCCCAGATGCCCCATATGTCCCATATGTCCCTAATGTCCCCGGCGTCTTAGATGTTCCATATGTCCCTAACGTCCCAGACGTCCCAGACGTCCTAGATGTCCCATATGTCTTTAACGTCCCAGACGTCCTAGATGTCCTACATGTCCCTAACGTCCCATACGTCCCAGATGTCCCATATGTCCCTAATGTCCCAGGCGTCCCAGATGTACCATATGCCCTATATGTCCCTAATGTCCCAAGCGTCCTAAATGTCTTATATGTCCTTAACGTCCCAGACGTCCCAGACGTACTAGATGTCCCATATGTCCTTAACGTCTCAGACGTCTCAGATGTCCCATATGTCCCATATGTCCCTAATTTCCCAGGCGTCCTAAATGTACCATATGTCCTTAAAGTCCCAGACGTCCCAGACGTCCTAGATGTCTCATATGTCCTTAACGTTCCAGACGTCCCAGATGTCCCATATGTCCCTAACGTATCTGACGTCCTAGCTGTCCCGTATGTCCCTAACGTCCCAGAAGTCGTAAATGTCCCATATGTCCCTAACGTCCCAGACGTCTCAGATGTCCCATATGTTCTATATTTCTCTAATGTCCCAAGCGTCCTAGATGTTCCATATGTCCATAACGTCCCAGAAGTCCTAAATGTCCCTTATGAACCTAACGTCCCAGACGTCCCAGCTGTCCCGTATGTCCCTAACGTCCCAGACGTCCCAGACGTCCTAGATGTCCCATATGGCCCTAACGTTCCAGACGTCCTAGATGTCCTATATGTCCCTAACGTCCCAGACGTCCCAGACGTCCCAGATGTCCTATATGTCCCATATGTCCCTAATGTCCCAGGCGTCCCAGATGTCCCATACGTCCCATATGTCCTTAATGTCCCAGGCGTCCTAAATGTCCCATATGTCCTTAACGTCCCAGACGTCCCAAACGTCCTAGATGTTCCATATGTCCTTAACGACCCAGACGTCCCAGATGTACCATTTGTCCCTAACGTCCCAGACGTCCCAGACGTCCTAGATGTCCCATATGTCCTTAACGACCCAGACGTCCTAGATGTCCCACATGTCCTTAACGTCCCAGACTTTCCAGATGTCCCATATGACCCTAACGTCTCAGACGTCCCAGATGTCCCATATGTCCCATATGTCCCTAATGTCCCAGGCGTCCCAGATGTCCCATATGTCCAATATGTCCCTAATGTCCCAGGCGTGCTAAATGTCCCATATGTCCTTAACGTCCCAGACGTCCCAGACGTCGTAGATGTCTCATATGCCCTAAACGTCCCAGACGTCCCATTTGTCCCATATGTTCCTAACGTCCCAAACGTCCCAGATGTCCCATATGTCCCATATGTCCCTAATGTCCCAGGCGTCCCAGATGTCCCATATGTCCAATATGTCCCTAATGTCCCAGGCGTGCTAAATGTCCCATATGTCCTTAACGTCCCAGACGTCCCAGACGTCGTATATGTCTTATATGCCCTAAACGTCCCAGACGTCCCATTTGTCCCATATGTCCCTAATGTCCCAGGCGTCCTAGATGTTCCATATGTCCCTAACGTCCCAGACGTCCTAAATGTCCCATATGGCAATAACGTCCCAGACGTTACAGCTGTCCCGTATGTGACTCACGTCCCAGACGTCCCAGACGTCCTAGATGTCCCATATGTCCCTAACGTACCAGACGTCCTAGATGTCCTATTCGTCCCTAACGTCCCAGACGTCAAAGACGTCCCAGATGTCTCATTTGGTCCATATGTCCCTAATGTCCCAGGCGTCTCAGATGTCCCATATGTCCCATATGTTCCTAATGTCCCAGGCATCCTAAATGTCCCATATGTCCTTAACTTCCCAGACGTCCCAGGCGTCCTAGATGTCCCATTTGTCCTTAACGTCTCAGACGTCCCAGATGTCCCATATGTCCCTAACGTCCCAGACGTCTCAGATGTCCCATATGTCCCATATGTTCTTAATGTCCCAGGCGTCCTAGATGTTCCATATGTCCTTAATGTCCCAGGCGTCCTAGATGTCCCATATGTCCCTAACGACCCAGACGTCCTAGATGTCCTATATGTCCCTAACGTCCCAGACGTCCCAGACGTCCCAGACGTCCCAGACGTCCTAGATGTTCTATATGTCCTTAACGTCCCAGACGTCCCAGATGTCCCATATGTCCCTAACGTCCCAGACGTCCCAGATATCCCTAATGTCGCATATGTCTCAAATGTCCCAGGCGTCCTAGATGTTTCATATGTCCCTAACGTCCCAGACGTCCTAGATGTCCTATATGTCCCTAACGTCCCAGACGTCCTAGATGTCCCATATGTCCCTAACGTCCCAGACGTCCCAGACGTCGTAGATGTTTCATATGTCCCTAACGTCCCAGACGTCCTAGATGTCCTATATGTCCCTAACGTCCCAGACGTCCTAGATGTCCCATATGTCCCTAACGTCCCAGACGTCCTAGATGTCCCATATGTCCTTAACGTCCCAGACGTCCCAGATGTCTCATATGTCTTATATGTCCCTAATGTCCCATACGTCCTAGATGTTCCATTTGTCCCTAACGTCCCAGACGTCCTAAATGTCCCATATGTCCCATATGTCCCTAATGTCCCAGGCGTCCCAGATGTCCCATATGTCCCATATGTCCCTAATGTCCCAGGCGTCCTAAATGTCCCATATGTCCATAACGTCCCAGACGTCCCAGACGTCCTAGATGCCCCGTATGTTCCTAACGTCCCAGACGTGCCAGACGACCTAGATGTCCCTATCGTCCCAGACGTCCCAGACGTCCCAGATGTCCCATATGTCCCATATGTCCCTAATGTCCCAGGCGTCCCAGATGTCTCATATGTCCCATATGTCCCTAATGTCCCAGGCTTCCTAAATGTCCCATATGTCCATAACGTCCCAGACGTCCCAGACGTCCCAGATGTCTCATATGTCCTTAACGTCCCAGACGTCCCAGATGTCCCATATGTCCCTTACGTCTTAGACGTCCCAGATGTCCCAAATGCCCCATATGTCCCTAACGTCCCAGGCGTCCTAGATGTTCTATATGTCCCTAACGTCTCAGACGTCCTAAATGTTCCATATTTCTCTAATGTCCCAGACGTCCTAGCTGTCCCGTATGTCCCTAACGTCCCAGACGTCCCAGACGTCCTAGATGTCCCATATGTCCCTAACGTCCCAGACGTCTTTGATGTCCTATATGTCCCTAACGTCCCAGACGTCCTAGATGTGCTATATGTCCCTAACGTCCCAGACGTCCCAGACGTCCTAGATGTCCCATATATCCCTAACGTCTTAGGCCAGTTTGAATGCAATATGTGACGTTGCGTGATGCTTTTGGTGTACTTATTATTCATTTAAGCAGCACTTTCAGCGTTTCGGTTGCAGTTAGGCTATTAAACACAGCTAGCTATGTTTATAGGTGTTCAGAATCCTTAAATTGCCTTCTAACATACACAAAATAACGAATTATTTGAATACAGAATGCTTGAATTTTTCTTTCGATTGGATTCATATTGAATCACACCTAAGCGTGCCTAGAAGCCTTCGTAAGTGCTAATATGAGGTTTTCAACCAGTTTGAATGCAATATTTGACGTTGCGAGATGCTTTTGGTGTAATTAATATTTATTTAAACAGCATTTTCAGCGTTTCGGTTGTAGTTAGGCTATTATACACAGTTAGCTATATTTATAGGTGTTCAGAACCCTAAAATTGCTCTCTAACATAAACAAAATAACAAATTATTTGAAAACAGATTGTTTTAATTTTTCTTTCGATTGGATTCATATTGAATCACACCTAAGCGTGCCTAGAAGCCTTCGTAAATGCTAATATGATGTCTTCAACCAGTTTGAATGCAATATGTGACGATGTGAGATTCTTTTGGTGTACTTATTATTCATTTAAGCAGCACTTTTAGCGTTTCGGTTGCAGTTAGGCTATTATACACAGTTAGCTATGTTTATAGGTGTTCAGAACCCTTAAATTGCTCTCTAACATAAACAAAATAACGAATTATTTGGAAACTAAATGTTTTAATTTTTCTTTCGATTGGATTCATGTTGAAACACACCTAAGCGTGCCTAGAAGCCTTCGTAAGTGCTAATATGAAGTTTACATTCAGTTTGAATGCAATATGTGCCATTGCGAGAGGCTTTGGTGTACTTATTATTTATTTAAGCAGCACTTTTAGTGTTTCGGTTGCAGTTAGGCTATTATACACAGTTAGCTATGTTTATAGGTGTTCAGAACCCTTAAATTGCTCTCTAACATAAACAAAATAACGAATTATTTGAAAACAGACTATTTTAATTTATCTTTCGATTGGATTCATATTGAATCACACCTAAGCGTGCCTTCGTAAATGCTAATATGAGGTTTTCATCAAGTTTGAATGCAATATGTGACGTCGCGAGGTGCTTTTGGTCTACTTATTATTTATTTAAGCAGCACTTTTAGCGTTTCGGTTGCAGTTAGGCTATTATACACAGCTAGCTAGGTTTATAGGTGTTCAAACCCTTAAATTGCACTCTAACTTAAACAAAATAACGAATTATTTGAATACAAAATGTTTGAATTTTTGTTTCGATTGGATTCATATTGAAACACACCTAAGCGTGCCTAAAAGCCTTCGTAAGTGCTAATATGAGGTTTTCATCCAGTTTGAATGCAATATGTGACACTGCGAAATGCTTTCGTGGTACTAATAATTTATTTAATTAGCACTTTTAGCGTTTCGGTTGCAGTTAGGCTATTATACACAGCTAGCCATGTTTATGGACGTTAAGTGCTCTGAAATTGCTCTCTAACATAAACAAATTTACGAATTAATTGAATACAGATTGTTTGTATTTTTATTTCGATTGGATTCATATTGAATCACACCTAAGCGTGCCTAGAAGCCTTCGTAAGTGGTAATATGAGGTTTTCAACCAGTTTTAATGCAATATGTGACACTGAGAGATCCTTTTGGTGTACTTATAATTTATTTAAGCAGCACTTTCAGCTTTTCGGTGGCAGTTAGGCTATTATACACAGCTAGCTAAGTTTATAGGTGTTCAGAATCATTAAATTGCTCTCTAACTTAAACAAAATAACGAATTATTTGAATACAGAATGTTTGAATTTTTCTTTCGATTGGATTCATATTGAATCACACCTAAGCGTGCCTTGAAGCCTTCGTAAGTGCTAATATGAGGTTTTCAATCAGTTTTAATGCAATATGTGACGTTGCGAGATGCTTTTAGTGTACTTATTATTTATTTAAGCAGCACTTTTAGCGTTTCGGTTGCAGTTAGGCTATTATACACAGCTAGCTATGTTTATAGGTGTTCAGAACCCTTAAATTGCTCTCTAACATAAACAAAATAACGAATTATTTGAAAACAGAATGTTTGAATTTTTCTTTCGATTGGATTCATATTGAATCACACTTAAGCGTGCCTAGAAGCCTTCGTAAGTGCTAATATGAGGTTTTCATCCAGTTTGAATGAAATATGTGACACTGCGCGAAATTTTCGGTGTACTAATTATTTATTTAAGTTGCACTTTTAGCGTTTCGGTTGCAGTTAGGCTATTATACACAGTTAGCTATGTTTATAGGTGTTCAGAACCCTTAAATTGCCCTCTAACATAAACAAAATAACGAATTATTTGATTACAGAATGTTTGAAATTTTGTTTCGATTGGATTCATATTGAAACACACCTAAGCGTGCCTAGAAACCTTTGAGGTGCTAATATGAGGTTTTCATCCAGTTTGAATGAAATATGTGACACTGCGCGATATTTTCGGTGTACTAATTATTTATTTAAGTAGCACTTTTAGCGTTTCGGTTGCAGTTAGGCTATTATACACAGCTAGCTAAGTTTATAGGTGTTCAAAACCCTTAAATTGCTCTGTAACTTAAACAAAATAACGAATTATTTGAATACAAAGTGTTTGAATGTTTCTTTCGATTGAATTCATATTGAATCACATCTAAGCGTGCATAGAAGATTTCGTAAGTGCTAATATGAGGTTTTCAACCAGATTGAATGCAATCTGTGACGTTGCGAGATGCTTTTGGTGTACTTGTTATCCGTTTGAGCAGCACTTGTAGCGTTTTGGTTGCAGTTAGGCTTTTATACACAGCTAGCTATCTTTATAGGTGTTCAGAACCCTTAAATTGCCCTCTAACATAAACAAAATAACGAATTATTTGAATACAGCATGTTTGAAATTTTGTTTCGATTGGATTCATATTGAAACACACCTAAGCGTGCCTAGAAACCTTTGAAGTGCTAATATGAGGTTTTCATCGAGTTTGAATGAAATATGTGACACTGCGCGATATTTTCGGTGTACTAATTATTTATTTAAGTAGCACTTTTAGCGTTTCGGTTGCAGTTAGGCTATTATACACAGCTAGCTAAGTTTATAGGTGTTCAAAACCCTTAAATTGCTCTCTAACTTAAAAAAAATAACGAATTATTTGAATACAAAATGTTTGAATGTTTCTTTCGATTGAATTCATATTGAATCACATCTAAGCGTGCCTAGAAGATTTCCTAAGTGCTAATATGAGGTGTTCATGCAGTTTCAATGCAATATGTAACGTTGCGAGACGCTTTCGGTGTACTAATTATCTATTTAAGCAGCACTTTTAGCATTTCGGTTGCAGTTAGGCTATTATACACAGCTAGCTATGTTTATAGGTGTTCAGAATCATTAAATTGCTCTCTAACTTAAACAAAATAACGAATTATTTGAATACAGAATGTTTGAATTTTTCTTTCGATTGGATTCATATTGAATCACACCTAAGCGTGCCTAGAAGCCTTCGTAAGTGCTAATATAAGGTTAGCCTCTAGTTTGAATAAAATATGTGACACTGCACGATTGATTCGGTGTACTAATTATTTATTTAAGTAGCACTTTTAGCGTTTCGGTTGCAGTTAGGCTATTATACAGAGCTGGCTAAGTTTATAGGTGTTCAAAACCCTTAAATTGCTATCTAACTTAAACAAAATGACGAATTATTTGAATACAAAATGTTTGAATGTTTCTTTCGATTGAATTCATATTGAATCACACCTAAGCGTGCCTAGAAGGTTTCGTAAGTGCTAATATGAGGTGTTCATGCAGTTTCAATGCAATATGTAACGTTGCGAGACGCTTTCGGTGTACTAATTATCTATTTAAGCAGCACTTTTAGCATTTCGGTTGCAGTTAGGCTATTATACACAGCTAGCTATGTTTATAGGTGTTCAGAATCATTAAATTGTTCTCTAACTTAAACAAAATAACGAATTATTTGAATACAGAATGTTTGAATTTTTCTTTCGATTGGATTCATATTGAATCACATCTAAGCGTGCCTAGAAGACTTCGCAAGTGCTAATATGAGGTTTTCAACCAGTTTGAATGCAATCTGTGACGTTGTGAGATGCTTTTGGTGTACTTGTTATCCGTTTGAGCAGCACTTTTAGCGTTTTGGTTGCAGGTATTATACACAGCTTGCCATGTTTATAGACGTTTAGTGCTACGAAATTGCTCTCTAACATAAACAAATTTACGAATTAATTGAATACAGATTGTTTGTATTTTCTTTCGATTGGATTCATATTGAAACACACCTAAGCGTGCCTAGAAGCCTTCGTAAGTACTAATATAAGGTTTTCAACCAGTTTGAATGCAATATGTGACACTGAGAAATGCTTGTGGTGTACTTATTCTTTATTTAATCAGCACTTTCAGCGTGTCGGTTGCAGTTAGGCTATTATACACAGCTAGCTAAGTTTATAGGTGTTCAGAACCCTTAAATTGCACTCTAACAAAAACAAAATAACGAATTATTTGAATACAGAATGTTTGAATCTTTGTTTCCATTGGATCCGTATTGAAACACACTAAAGCGTGCCTAGAAGCCTTCGTAAGTGCTAATATGAGGTTTTCATCCAGTTTGAATGCAATACGTGACACTGAGAGATGCTTTTGGTGTACTTATTATTCATGTAAGCAGAACTTTTAGCGTTTCGGTTGTAGTTATCCTATTATACACAGCTAGCTATGTTTATAGGTGTTCAGAACCCTTAAATTACTCTCTAACGTAAACAAAATAAAGAATTATTTGAAAACAGAATGTATTAATTTTTCTTTCGATTGGACTCATATTGAATCACACCTAAGCGTGCCTAGAAGCCTTCGTAAGTGCCAATATGAAATTTTCAACCAGTTTGAATGCAATATGTGACGTTGCGTGATGCTTTTGGTGTAGTTATTATTCATTTAAGCAGCACTTTTAGCGTTTCGGTTACAGTTAAGCTATTATACACAGCTAGCTATGGTTATAGGTGTTCAGAACCCTTAAATTGACCTTTAACATAAACAAAATTACGATTTCATTGAATACAGAATGTTTGAATATTTCTTTCGATTGGATTCATTTTGAATCACACCTAAGCGTGCCTAGAAACCTTCGTAAGTGCTAATATGAGGTTTTCAGCCATTTTGAATGCAATATGTGACGTTGCGAGGTGCTTTTGGTGTACTTATTATTTATTTAAGCAGCACTTTTAACGTTTCGGTTGCAGTTAGGCTATTATACACAGCTAGCTAGGTTTATAGGTGTTCAGAATCCTTAAATTGCACTCTAACTTAAACAAAATAACGAATTATATGAATACAAAATGTTTGAATTTTTGTTTCGATTGGATTCATATTGAATCACTCCTAAGCGTGCCTAGAAGCCTTCGTAAGTGCTAATATGAAGTTTTCATCCAGTTTGAATGCAATATGTGACACTGCGAAATGCTTTCGGGGTACTAATAATTTATTTAATTAGCACTTTTAGCGTTTTGGTTACAGTTAGGCTATTATACACAGCTAGCTAAGTTTATAGGTGTTCAGAACCCCTAAATTGCCCTATAACATAAACAAAACAATGTATTATTAGAATATAGATTGTTTGAATTTTTGTTTCGATTGGATTCATATTGAATCACACCTAAGCGTGCCTAGAAGCCTTCGTAAGTGCTGATATGAGGTTTTCATCCAGTTTTCATGCAGTATGTGACACTGCGAGATGCTTTTGGTGTACTTATTATTCGTTTAAGCAGCACTTTTAGCGTTTAGGTTGTAGTGTGGCTATTATACACAGCTAGCTATGTCTATAGGTGGTCAGAACCCTTAAATTACCCTCTAACATAAACAAAATAGCGAATTATTTGAAAACAGAATGTTTTAATTTTTCTTTCGATTGGATTCATATTGAATCACACATAAGCGTGCCTAGAAGCCTTCGTAAGTGCTAATATGAGGTTTTCAACCAGTTTTAATGCAATATGTGACGTTACGAGATGCTTTTGGTGTACTTATTATTTATTTAAGCAGCACTTTTAGCGTTTCGGTTGCAGTTAGGCTATTATACACAGCTAGCTAGGTTTATAGGTGTTCAGAACCCTTAAATTGCTCTCTAACATAAACAAAATAACGAATTATTTAAATACAGAATGTTTGAATTTTTCTTTCGATTGGATTCATATTGAATCACACCTAAGCGTGCCTAGAAGCCTTCGTAAGTGACAATATGAAATTTTCAACCAATTTGAATGCAATATGTGACGTTGCGTGATGCTTTTGGTGTAGTTATTATTCATTTAAGCAGCACTTTTAGCGTTTTGGTTACAGTTAAGCTATTATACACAGCTAGCTATGGTAATAAGTGTTCAGAAACCTTAAATTGACCTTTAACAAAAACAAAATTACGATTTCATTGAATACAGAATGTTTGAATATTTCTTTCGATTGGATTCATTTTGAATCACACCTAAGCGTGCCTAGAAACCTTCGTAAGTGCTAATATGAGGTTTTCAGCCATTTTGAATGCAATATGTGACGTTGCGATGTGCTTTTGGTGTACTTATTATTTATTTAAGCAGCACTTTTAGCGTTTCGGTTGCAGTTAGGCTATTATACACAGCTAGCTAGGTTTATAGGTGTTCAGAACCCTTAAATTGCTCTCTAACATAAACAAAATAACGAATTATTTAAATACAGAATGTTTGAATTTTTCTTTCGATTGGATTCATATTGAATCACACCTAAGCGTGCCTAGAAGCCTTCGTAAGTGCCAGTATGAAATTTTCAACCAGTTTGAATGCAATATGTGACGTTGCGTGATGCTTTTGGTGTAGTTATTATTCATTTAAGCAGCACTTTTAGCGTTTCGGTTACAGTTAAGCTATTATACACAGCTAGCTATGGTAATAAGTGTTCAGAAACCTTAAATTGACCTTTAACAAAAACAAAATTACGATTTCATTGAATACAGAATGTTTGAATATTTCTTTCGATTGGATTCATTTTGAATCACACCTAAGCGTGCCTAGAAACCTTCGTAAGTGCTAATATGAGGTTTTCAGCCATTTTGAATGCAATATGTGACGTTGCGATGTGGTTTTGGTGTACTTATTATTTATTTAAGCAGCACTTTTAGCGTTTCGGTTGCAGTTAGGCTATTATACACAGCTAGCTAGGTTTATAGGTGTTCAGAACCCTTAAATTGCTCTCTGACATAAACAAAATAACGAATTATTTAAATACAGAATGTTTGAATTTTTCTTTCGATTGGATTCATATTGAATCACACCTAAGCGTGCCTAGAAGCCTTCGTAAGTGACAATATGAAATTTTCAACCAATTTGAATGCAATATGTGACGTTGCGTGATGCTTTTGGTGTAGTTATTATTCATTTAAGCAGCACTTTTAGAGTTTTGGTTACAGTTAAGCTATTATACACAGCTAGCTATGGTTATAGGTGTTCAGAACCCTTAAATTGCTCTCTAACATAAACAAAATAACGAGTTATTTAAATACAGAATGTTTGAATTTTTCTTTCGATTGGATTCATATTGAATCACACCTAAGCGTGCCTAGAAGCCTTCGTAAGTGCCAGTATGAAATTTTCAACCAGTTTGAATGCAATATGTGACGTTGCGTGATGCTTTTGGTGTAGTTATTATTCACTTAAGCAGCACTTTTAGCGTTTCGGTTACAGTTAAGCTATTATACACAGCTAGCTATGGTTATAGGTGTTCAGAACCCTTAAATTGCCCTCTAACATAAACAAAATAACAATTTCATTGAATACAGAATGTTTGAATATTTCTTTCGATTGGATTCATTTTGAATCACACCTAAGCGTGCCTAGAAACCTTCGAAGTGCTAATATGAGGTTTTCAGCCATTTTGAATGCAATATGTGACGTTGCGAGGTGCTTTTGGTGTACTTATTATTTATTTAAGCAGCACTTTTAGCGTTTCGGTTGCAGTTAGGCTATTATACACAGCTAGCTAGGTTTATATGCGTTTAGAGTTCTCAAATTGCTCTCTAACATAGCGTGCTTAGAAGCCTTCGTAAGTGCTAATATGAGGTTTTCAACCAGTTTGAATGCAATATGTACGTTGCGAGATTCTTTTGGTGTACTTACTGTTCATTTAAGCAACACTTCTAGCGTTTCGGTTGCAGTTAGGCCATTATTCACAGCTAGCCATGTTTATATGCGTTTAGAGTTCTCAAATTGCTCTCTAACATAGCGTGCCTAGAAGCCTTCGTAAGTGCTAATATCAGGTTTTCAACCAGTTTTAATGCAATATGTAACGTTGCGAGATGCTTTTGGTGTCCTTATTATTTATTTAAGCAGCACTTTTAGCGTTTCGTATGCAGTTAGGCTATTATACACTGCTTGCTAACTTTAGAGGTGTTCAGAACCCTTAAATTGCTCTCTAACTTAAACAAAATAACGAATTATTTGAATACAGAGTGTTTGAATTTTTCTTTTGATTGGATTCATATTGAATCACAGCTAAGAGTGCCTAGAAGCCTTCGTAAGTGCTAATATGAGTTTTTCAACCAGTTTTAATGCAATATGTACGTTGCGAGATTCTTTTGGTGTACTTAGTATTCATTTAAGCAACACTTCTAGCGTTTCGGTTGCAGTTAGGCCATTATACACAGCTAGCCATGTTTATATGCGTTTAGATTTCTAAAATTGCTCGCTAACATAGCCTGAATAGAAGCTTTCGTATGTGCTAATATGAGGTTCTAAACCTGTTTGAATGCAATATGTGACGTTGCGAGATGCTTCTGGTGTATTTATTATTCGTTTAGGCAGCACTTTTAGCGTTTTGGTTGCAGTTAGGCTATTATACACAGCTAGCTATGTTTATAGGTGTTCAGAACCCTTAAATTGCCCTCTAACATAAACAAAATAACGAATTATTTGAATACAGATTGTTTGAAATTTTGTTTGGATTGGATTCATATTGAAACACACCTAAGCGTGCCTAGAAACCTTTGTAAGTGCTAATATGAGGTTTTCATTCAGTTTGAATGCAATATGTGACACTGAGAGATGCTTTTGATGTACTTATTATTTATTTAGGCTGCACTTTTAGCGTTTCGGTTGCAGTTAGGCTATTATACACAGCTAGCTATGTTTATAGGTGTTCAGAACCCTTAAATTGCCCTCTAACATAAACAAAATAACGAATTATTTGAATACAGATTGTTTGAAATTTTGTTTCGATTGGATTCATATTGAAACACACCTAAGCGTGCCTAGAAACCTTCGTAGGCGCTAATATGAAGTTTTCATCCAGTTTAAATGCAATATGTGACACTGCGCGATATTTTCGGTGTACTAATAATTTATTTAAGCAGAACTTTTAGCGTTTCGGTTGCAGTTAGGCTATTATACACAGCTAGCTATGTTTATAGGTGTTCAGAACCCTTAAATTACTCTCCAACATAAACAAAATAACGAATTATTTGAAAACAGAATGTTTGAATTTTTCTTTCGATTGGATTCATATTGAATCACACCTAAGCGTGCCTAGAAGCTTTCGTAAGTGCTAATATGAGTTTTTCAACCAGTTTTAATGCAATATGTATGTTGCGAGATTCTTTTGGTGTATTTAGTGTTCATTTAAGCAACACTTCTAGCGTTTCGGTTGCAGTTAGGCCTTTATACACAGCTAGCCATGTTTATATGCGTTTAGATTTCTAAAATTGCTCGCTAACATAGCCTGAATAGAAGCTTTCGTATGTGCTAATATGAGGTTCTAAACCTGTTTGAATGCAATATGTGACGTTGCGAGATGCTTCTGGTGTATTTATTATTCGTTTAAGCAGCACTTTTAGCGTTTTGGTTACAGTTAAGCTATTATACACAGCTAGCTATGTTTATAGGTGTTCAGAACCCTTAAATTGCCCTCTAGCATAAACAAAATAACGAATTATTAAAATGTACAAAACAATTTTAAATGATTTTTCGGTGTTTCCTGCATCTTGAATATTATATAAAGACGTATTAATAGCGTCTACAAAAGCTTGTTGACACGTTTGAATTAGTTTGAGTATGAAACGAAATGAGAGAAAATTAAAATGTACAAAACAATTTTAAATGATTTTTCGGTGTTTCCTGCATCTTGAATATTATATAAAGACGTATTAATAGCGTCTACAAAAGCTTGTTGACACGTTTGAATTAGTTTGAGTATGAAACGAAATGAGAGAAAATTAAAATGTACAAAACAATTTTAAATGATTTTTCGGTGTTTCCTGCATCTTGAATATTATATAAAGACGTATTAATAGCGTCTACAAAAGCTTGTTGACACGTTTGAATTAGTTTGAGTATGAAACGAAATGAGAGAAACTTAAAATGTATAAAACCATTTTAAATGATTTTTCGGTGTTTCCTGCTTCTTGAATATTATATAAAGACGTATTAATAGCGTCTATAAAAGCTTGTTGACACGTTTGAATTAGTTTGAGTATGAAACTAAATGAGAGAAAATTCAAATGTACAAAACAATTTTAAATGATTTTTCGGTGTTTCCTGCAGCTTGAATGTTATATAAAAACGTATTAATAGCGTCTACAAAAGCTTGTTGCCACGTTTGAATTAGTGTGAGTATGAAACGAAATGAGAGAAAATTAAAATGTACAAAACAATTTTAAATGATTTTTCGGTGTTTCCTGCATCTTGAATATTATATAAAGACGTATTAATAGCGTCCATAAAAGCTTGTTGACACGTTTGAATTAGTTTTAGTATGAAACTAAATGAGAGAAAATTCAAATGTACAAAACAATTTTAAATGATTTTTCGGTGTTTCCTGCAGCTTGAATGTTATATAAAAACGTATTAATAGCATCTACAAAAGCTTGTTGCCACGTTTGAATTAGTGTGAGTATGAAACGAAATGAGAGAAAATTCAAATGTACAAAACAATTTTAAATGATTTTTCGGTGTTTCCTGCAGCTTGAATGTTATATAAAAACGTATTAATAGTATCTACAAAAGCTTGTTGCCACGTTTGAATTCGTGTAAGTATGAAACGAAATGAGAGAAAATTCAAATGTACAAAACAATTTTAAATGATTTTTCGGTGTTTCTTGCAGCTTGAATGTTATATAAAAACGTATTAATAGCATCTACAAAAGCTTGTTGCCACGTTTGAATTAGTTTGAGTATGAAACGAAATGAGAGAAAATTAAAATGTACAAAACATCTTTGAATGATTTTTCGGTGTTTCCTGCAGCTTGAATATTATATAAAACCGTATTAATAGCATCTACAAAAGCTTGTTGACACGTTTGAATTAGTTTGAGTATGAAACGAAATGAGAGCAAATTAAAATGTACAAAACAATTTAAATGATTTTTCGGTGTTTTCTGCAGCATGAATATTATATAAAAACGTATTAATAGCATCTACAAAAGCTTGTTGACACGTTTGAATTAGTTTGAGTATGAAACGAAATGAGAGAAAATTCAAATGTACAAAACAATTTTAAATGATTTTTCGGTGTTTCCTGCAGCTTGAATGTTATATAAAAACGTATTAATAGCATCTACAAAAGCTTGTTGCCACGTTTGCATTAGTGTGAGTATGAAACGAAATGAGAGAAAATTCAAATGTACAAAACAATTTTAAATGATTTTTCGGTGTTTCCTGCAGCTTGAATGTTATATAAAAACGTATTAATAGCATCTACAAAAGCTTGTTGCCACGTTTGAATTAGTGTGAGTATGAAACGAAATGAGAGAAAATT
>CALNHX010006003.1:0-97045 GCA_940337035.1 Agriotes lineatus | reverse complement strand
GCGAACGATCTGAGACATTTTGTATGTCATTTCGATAGTAGGAACGCTCTTAGGTTTTTTAAATTTTAGTAGCGTTATTTCGGTGTTTGAGCGCGACCTCTTAATGGCCTCAAAAAGCTACTAGCAGCCCGTAACATTAATAGAAAGTAATTACAGACTGCTAAGATTGTACAGAAACAACTGTAAACTAATTTTAAATGCATCGGAATGGCACCTACTGTTTTAGAAGTAGACAAAATGGCATGCTAGAACCTGTAAACGCTCTGGCGGACCATCTGAGACGTTCTGGGTATCATTTAGATAATAGAAACGCTCTTAAATTTTTTAAGTTTTAGTAGCGCTATTTCGGTGTTTGGGAGCGAAAGCTTAATGACTTCAGAATACTACTTGTGCTACGTAACATATTATAATTAATAGACAGTAATTGCAGAATGCTAAAGAATGAACAGAAGCAACTGTAAACTAATTTTAAATGCATCGGAATGGCACCTACTGTTTTAGAAGTAGACAAAATGGCATGCTAGAACCTGTAAACGCTCTGGCGGACGATCTGAGACGTTCTGGGTATCATTTAGATAATAGAAACGCTCTTAAAATTTTTAAGTTTTAGTAGCGCTATTTCGGTGTTTGGGAGCGAAAGCTTAATGACTTCAGAATACTACTTGTGCTACGTAACATATTATAATTAATAGACAGTATTTGCAGAATGCTAAAGAATGAACAGAAGCAACTGTAAACTAATTTTAAATGCATCGGAATGGCACCTACTGTTTTAGAAGTAGACAAAATGGCATGCTAGAACCTGTAAACGCTCTGGCGGACGATCTGAGACGTTCTGGGTATCATTTAGATAATAGAAACGCTCTTAAATTTTTTAAGTTTTAGTAGCGCTATTTCGGTGTTTGGGAGCGAAAGCTTAATGACTTCAGAATACTACTTGTGCTACGTAACATATTATAATTAATAGACAGTATTTGCAGAATGCTAAAGAATGAACAGAAGCAACTGTAAACTAATTTTAAATGCATCGGAATGGCACCTACTGTTTTAGAAGTAGACAAAATGGCATGCTAGAACCTGTAAACGCTCTGGCGGACGATCTGAGACGTTCTGGGTATCATTTAGATAATAGAAACGCTCTTAAATTTTTTAAGTTTTAGTAGCGCTATTTCGGTGTTTGGGAGCGAAAGCTTAATGACTTCAGAATACTACTTGTGCTACGTAACATATTATAATTAATAGACAGTAATTGCAGAATGCTAAAGAATGTACAGAAGCAACTGTAAACTAATTTTAAATGCATCGGAATGGCACCTACTGTTTTAGAAGTAGACAAAATAGCATGCTAGAACCTGTAAACGCCCCGGCGAACGATCTGAGACATTTTGTATGTCATTTCGATAGTAGGAACGCTCTTAGGTTTTTTAAATTTTAGTAGCGTTATTTCGGTGTTTGAGCGCGACCTCTTAATGGCCTCAAAAAGCTACTAGCAGCCCGTAACATTAATAGAAAGTAATTACAGACTGCTAAGATTGTACAGAAACAACTGTAAACTAATTTTAAATGCATCGGAATGGCACCTACTGTTTTAGAAGTAGACAAAATGGCACGCTAGAACCTGTAAACGCTCTGGCGGACCATCTGAGACGTTCTGGGTATCATTTAGATAATAGAAACGCTCTTAGGTTTTTTAAATTTTAGTAGCGTTATTTCGCTGTTTGAGCGCGACCTCTTAATGGCCTCAAAAAGCTACTAGCAGCCCGTAACATTAATAGAAAGTAATTACAGACTGCTAAGATTGTACAGAAACAACTGTAAACTAATTTTAAATGCATCGGAATGGCACCTACTGTTTTAGAAGTAGACAAAATGGCATGCTAGAACCTGTAAACGCTCTGGCGAACGATCTGAGACGTACTGGCTATCATTTAGATAATAGAAACGCTCTTAAATTTTTTAAGTTTTAGTAGCGCTATTTCGGTGTTTGGGAGCGAAAGCTTAATGACTTCAGAATACTACTTGTGCTACGTAACATATTATAATTAATAGACAGTAATTGCAGAATGCTAAAAAATGTACAGAAGCAACTGTAAACTAATTTTAAATGCATCGGAATGGCACCTACTGTTTTAGAAGTAGACAAAATAGCATGCTAGAACCTGTAAACGCCCCGGCGAACGATCTGAGACATTTTGTATGTCATTTCGATAGTAGGAACGCTCTTAGGTTTTTTAAATTTTAGTAGCGTTATTTCGGTGTTTGAGCGCGACCTCTTAATGGCCTCAAAAAGCTACTAGCAGCCCGTAACATTAATAGAAAGTAATTACAGACTGCTAAGATTGTACAGAAACAACTGTAAACTAATTTTAAATGCATCGGAATGGCACCTACTGTTTTAGAAGTAGACAAAATGGCATGCTAGAACCTGTAAACGCTCTGGCGGACCATCTGAGACGTTCTGGGTATCATTTAGATAATAGAAACGCTCTTAAATTTTTTAAGTTTTAGTAGCGCTATTTCGGTGTTTGGGAGCGAAAGCTTAATGACTTCAGAATACTACTTGTGCTACGTAACATATTATAATTAATAGACAGTAATTGCAGAATGCTAAAGAATGAACAGAAGCAACTGTAAACTAATTTTAAATGCATCGGAATGGCACCTACTGTTTTAGAAGTAGACAAAATGGCATGCTAGAACCTGTAAACGCTCCGGCGGACGATCTGAGACGTTCTGGGTATCATTTAGATAATAGAAACGCTCTTAAATTTTTTAAGTTTTAGTAGCGCTATTTCGGTGTTTGGGAGCGAAAGCTTAATGACTTCAGAATACTACTTGTGCTACGTAACATATTATAATTAATAGACAGTATTTGCAGAATGCTAAAGAATGAACAGAAGCAACTGTAAACTAATTTTAAATGCATCGGAATGGCACCTACTGTTTTAGAAGTAGACAAAATGGCATGCTAGAACCTGTAAACGCTCTGGCGGACGATCTGAGACGTTCTGGGTATCATTTAGATAATAGAAACGCTCTTAAATTTTTTAAGTTTTAGTAGCGCTATTTCGGTGTTTGGGAGCGAAAGCTTAATGACTTCAGAATACTACTTGTGCTACGTAACATATTATAATTAATAGACAGTATTTGCAGAATGCTAAAGAATGAACAGAAGCAACTGTAAACTAATTTTAAATGCATCGGAATGGCACCTACTGTTTTAGAAGTAGACAAAATGGCATGCTAGAACCTGTAAACGCTCTGGCGGACGATCTGAGACGTTCTGGGTATCATTTAGATAATAGAAACGCTCTTAAATTTTTTAAGTTTTAGTAGCGCTATTTCGGTGTTTGGGAGCGAAAGCTTAATGACTTCAGAATACTACTTGTGCTACGTAACATATTATAATTAATAGACAGTATTTGCAGAATGCTAAAGAATGTACAGAAGCAACTGTAAACTAATTTTAAATGCATCGGAATGGCACCTACTGTTTTAGAAGTAGACAAAATGGCATGCTAGAACCTGTAAACGCTCTGGCGGACGATCTGAGACGTTCTGGGTATCATTTAGATAATAGAAACGCTCTTAAATTTTTTAAGTTTTAGTAGCGCTATTTCGGTGTTTGGGAGCGAAAGCTTAATGACTTCAGAATACTACTTGTGCTACGTAACATATTATAATTAATAGACAGTAATTGCAGAATGCTAAAGAATGTACAGAAGCAACTGTAAACTAATTTTAAATGCATCGGAATGGCACCTACTGTTTTAGAAGTAGACAAAATGGCATGCTAGAACCTGTAAACGCTCTGGCGGACGATCTGAGACGTTCTGGGTATCATTTAGATAATAGAAACGCTCTTAAATTTTTTAAGTTTTAGTAGCGCTATTTCGGTGTTTGGGAGCGAAAGCTTAATGACTTCAGAATACTACTTGTGCTACGTAACATATTATAATTAATAGACAGTATTTGCAGAATGCTAAAGAATGAACAGAAGCAACTGTAAACTAATTTTAAATGCATCGGAATGGCACCTACTGTTTTAGAAGTAGACAAAATGGCATGCTAGAACCTGTAAACGCTCTGGCGGACGATCTGAGACGTTCTGGGTATCATTTAGATAATAGAAACGCTCTTAAATTTTTTAAGTTTTAGTAGCGCTATTTCGGTGTTTGGGAGCGAAAGCTTAATGACTTCAGAATACTACTTGTGCTACGTAACATATTATAATTAATAGACAGTAATTGCAGAATGCTAAAGAATTTACAGAAGCAACTGTAAACTAATTTTAAATGCATCGGAATGGCACCTACTGTTTTAGAAGTAGACAAAATAGCATGCTAGAACCTGTAAATGCCCCGGCGGACGACCTGAGACATTTTGTATGTCATTTCGATAGTAGGAACGCTCTTAGGTTTTTTAAATTTTAGTAGCATTATTTCGGTGTTTGAGCGCGACCTCTTAATGGCCTCAAAAAGCTACTAGCAGCCCGTAACATTAATAGAAAGTAATTACAGACTACTAAGATTGTACAGAAACAACTGTAAACTAATTTTAAATGCATCGGAATGGCACCTACTGTTTTAGAAGTAGACAAAATGGCATGCTAGAACCTGTAAAACGCTCTGGCGGACGATCTGAGACGTTCTGGGTATCATTTAGATAATAGAAACGCTCTTAAATTTTTTAAGTTTTAGTAGCGCTATTTCGGTGTTTGGGAGCGAAAGCATAATGACTTCAGAATACTACTTGTGCTACGTAACATATTATAATTAATAGACAGTATTTGCAGAATGCTAAAGAATGTACAGAAGCAACTGTAAACTAATTTTAAATGCATCGGAATGGCACCTACTGTTTTAGAAGTAGACAAAATGGCATGCTAGAACCTGTAAACGCTCTGGCGGACGATCTGAGACGTTCTGGGTATCATTTAGATAATAGAAACGCTCTTAGATTTTTTAAGTTTTAGTAGCGCTATTTCGGTGTTTGGGAGCGAAAGCTTAATGACTTCAGAATACTACTAGTGCTACGTAACATATTATAATTAATAGAAAGAAATTGCAGAATGCTAAAGAATGTACAGAAGCAACAGTAGACTAATTTTAAATGAATCGAAATGGCACCTACTGTTTTAGAAGTAGACAAAATGCCATGCTAGAAGCTGTAAACGCTCTGGCGGACGATCTGAGACGTTCTGGGTATCATTTAGATAATAGGAACGCTCTTAGATTTTTTAAGTTTTAGTAGCGCTATTTCGGTGTTTGGGAGCGAAAGCTTAATGACTTCAGAATACTACTTGTGCTACGTAACATATTATAATTAATAGACAGTAAATGCAGAATGCTAAAGAATGTACAGAAGCAACTGTAAACTAATTTTAAATGCATCGGAATGGCACCTACTGTTTTAGAAGCAGACAAAATAGCATGCTAGAACCTGTAAACGCCCCGGCGGACGATCTGAGACATTTTGTATGTCATTTCGATAGTAGGAACGCTCTTAGGTTTTTTAAATTTTAGTAGCGTTATTTTGGTGTTTGAGCGCGACCTCTTAATGGCCTAAACAAGCTACTAGCAGCCCGTAACATTAATAGAAAGTAATTGCAGAATGCTAAGATTGTACAGAAACAACTGTAAACTAATTTTAAATGCATCGAAATGGCACCTACTGTTTTAGAAGTAGACAAAATGCCATACTAGAAGCTGTAAACGCTCTGGCGGACGATTTGAGACGTTCTGGGTATCATTTAGATAATAGGAACGCTCTTAGATTTTTTAAGTTTTAGTAGCGCTATTTCGGTGTTTGGGAGCGAAAGCTTAATGACTTCAGAATACTACTAGTGCTACGTAACATATTATAATTAATAGAAAGAAATTGCAGAATGCTAAAGAATGTACAGAAGCAACAGTAGACTAATTTTAAATGCATCGAAATGGCACCTACTGTTTTAGAAGTAGACAAAATGGCATGCTAGAAGCTGTAACCGCTCTGGCGGACGATCTGAGACGTTCTGGGTATCATTTAGATAATAGAAACGCTCTTAGATTTTTTAAGTTTTAGTAGCGCTATTTCGGTGTTTGGGAGCGAAAGCTTAATGACTTCAGAATACTACTTGTGCTACGTAACATATTATAATTAATAGAAAGTAATTACAGAATGCTAAGATTGTACAGAAACAACTGTAAACTAATTTTAAATGCATCGAAATGGCACCTACTGTTTTAGAAGTAGACAAAATGGCATGCTAGAAGCTGTAACCGCTCTGGCGGACGATCTGAGACGTTCTGGGTATCATTTAGATAATAGAAACGCTCTTAGATTTTTTAAGTTTTAGTAGCGCTATTTCGGTGTTTGGGAGCGAAAGCTTAATGACTTCAGAATACTACTTGTGCTACGTAACATATTATAATTAATAGAAAGTAATTACAGAATGCTAAGATTGTACAGAAACAACTGTAAACTAATTTTAAATGCATCGAAATGGCACCTACTGTTTTAGAAGTAGACAAAATGGCATGCTAGACCCTGTAACCGCTCTGGCGGACGATCTGAGACGTTTTGGATATCATTTCGATAGTACAAACGCTATTAGATTTTTTAAATTTTTTTAGCGTTATTTCGGTGTTTAAGCACGACTGCTTAATGGCCTCAAAATGCTACTAGCAGCACGGAACATTAATAGAAAGTAATTACAGAATGCTAAGATTGTACAGAAACAACTGTAAATTAATTTTAATTGCATCGGAATGGCACCTACTGTTTTAGAAGTAAACAAAATAGCATGCTAGAACCTGTAAACGCCCCGGCGGACGATCTGAGACATTTTGTATGTCATTTCGATAGTAGGAACGCTCTTAGGTTTTTTAAATTTTAGTAGCGTTATTTCGGTGTTTGAGCGCGACCTCTTAATGGCCTCAAAAAGCTACTAGCAGCCCGTAACATTAATAGAAAGTAATTACAGACTGCTAAGATTGTACAGAAACAACTGTAAACTAATTTTAAATGCATCGGAATGGCACCTACTGTTTTAGAAGTAGACAAAATGGCATGCTAGAACCTGTAAACGCTCTGGCGGACGATCTGAGACGTTCTGGGTATCATTTAGATAATAGAAACGCTCTTAGATTTTTTAAGTTTTAGTAGCGCTATTTCGGTGTTTGGGAGCGAAAGCTTAATGACTTCAGAATACTACTTGTGCTACGTAACATATTATAATTAATAGACAGTATTTGCAGAATGCTAAAGAATGTACAGAAGCAACTGTAAACTAATTTTAAATGCATCGGAATGGCACCTACTGTTTTAGAAGTAGACAAAATGGCATGCTAGAACCTGTAAACGCTCTGGCGGACGATCTGAGACGTTCTGGGTATCATTTAGATAATAGAAACGCTCTTAGATTTTTTAAGTTTTAGTAGCGTTATTTCGGTGTTTGGGAGCGAAAGCTTAATGACTTCAGAATACTACTTGTGCTACGTAACATATTATAATTAATAGACAGTAATTGCAGAATGCTAAAGAATGTACAGAAGCAACTGTAAACTAATTTTAAATGCATCGGAATGGCACCTACTGTTTTAGAAGTAGACAAAATAGCATGCTAGAACCTGTAAACGCCCCGGCGGACGATCTGAAAAAATTTGTATGTCATTTCTATAGTAGGAACGCTCTTAGGTTTTTTAAATTTTAGTAGCGTTATTTCGGTGTTTGAGCGCGACCTCTTAATGGCCTCAAAAAGCTACTAGCAGCCCGTAACATTAATAGAAAGTAATTACAGACTGCTAAGATTGTACAGAAACAACTGTAAACTAATTTTAAATGCATCGGAATGGCACCTACTGTTTTAGAAGTAGACAAAATGGCATGCTAGAACCTGTAAACGCTCTGGCGGACGATCTGAGACGTTCTGGGTATCATTTAGATAATAGAAACGCTCTTAAATTTTTTAAGTTTTAGTAGCGCTATTTCGGTGTTTGGGAGCGAAAGCTTAATGACTTCAGAATACTACTTGTGCTACGTAACATATTATAATTAATAGACAGTATTTGCAGAATGCTAAAGAATGTACAGAAGCAACTGTAAACTAATTTTAAATGCATCGGAATGGCACCTACTGTTTTAGAAGTAGACAAAATGGCATGCTAGAACCTGTAAACGCTCTGGCGGACGATCTGAGACGTTCTGGGTATCATTTAGATAATAGAAACGCTCTTAGATTTTTTAAGTTTTAGTAGCGCTATTTCGGTGTTTGGGAGCGAAAGCTTAATGACTTCAGAATACTACTTGTGCTACGTAACATATTATAATTAATAGACAGTAATTGCAGAATGCTAAAGAATGTACAGAAGCAACTGTAAACTAATTTTAAATGCATCGGAATGGCACCTACTGTTTTAGAAGTAGACAAAATAGCATGCTAGAACCTGTAAACGCCCCGGCGGACGATCTGAGAAATTTTGTATGTCATTTCGATAGTAGGAACGCTCTTAGGTTTTTTAAATTTTAGTAGCGTTATTTCGGTGTTTGAGCGCGACCTCTTAATGGCCTCAAAAAGCTACTAGCAGCCCGTAACATTAATAGAAAGTAATTACAGACTGCTAAGATTGTACAAAAACAACTGTAAACTAATTTTAAATGCATCGGAATGGCACCTACTGTTTTAGAAGTAGACAAAATGGCATGCTAGAACCTGTAAACGCTCTGGCGGACGATCTGAGACGTTCTGGGTATCATTTAGATAATAGAAACGCTCTTAGATTTTTTAAGTTTTAGTAGCGCTATTTCGGTGTTTGGGAGCGAAAGCTTAATGACTTCAGAATACTACTTGTGCTACGTAACATATTATAATTAATAGACAGTAATTGCAGAATGCTAAAGAATGTACAGAAGCAACTGTAAACTAATTTTAAATGCATCGGAATGGCACCTACTGTTTTAGAAGTAGACAAAATAGCATGCTAGAACCTGTAAACGCCCCGGCGGACGATCTGAGAAATTTTGTATGTCATTTCGATAGTAGGAACGCTCTTAGGTTTTTTAAATTTTAGTAGCGTTATTTCGGTGTTTGAGCGCGACCTCTTAATGGCCTCAAAAAGCTACTAGCAGCCCGTAACATTAATAGAAAGTAATTACAGACTGCTAAGATTGTACAAAAACAACTGTAAACTAATTTTAAATGCATCGGAATGGCACCTACTGTTTTAGAAGTAGACAAAATGGCATGCTAGAACCTGTAAACGCTCTGGCGGACGATCTGAGACGTTCTGGGTATCATTTAGATAATAGAAACGCTCTTAGATTTTTTAAGTTTTAGTAGCGCTATTTCGGTGTTTGGGAGCGAAAGCTTAATGACTTCAGAATACTACTTGTGCTACGTAACATATTATAATTAATAGACAGTAATTGCAGAATGCTAAAGAATGTACAGAAGCAACTGTAAACTAATTTTAAATGCATCGGAATGGCACCTACTGTTTTAGAAGTAGACAAAATAGCATGCTAGAACCTGTAAACGCCCCGGCGGACGATCTGAGAAATTTTGTATGTCATTTCGATAGTAGGAACGCTCTTAGGTTTTTTTAATTTTAGTAGCGTTATTTCGGTGTTTGAGCGCGACCTCTTAATGGCCTCAAAAAGCTACTAGCAGCCCGTAACATTAATAGAAAGTAATTACAGACTGCTAAGATTGTACAGAAACAACTGTAAACTAATTTTAAATGCATCGGAATGGCACCTACTGTTTTAGAAGTAGACAAAATGGCATGCTAGAACCTGTAAACGCTCTGGCGGACGATCTGAGACGTTCTGGGTATCATTTAGATAATAGAAACGCTCTTAAATTTTTTAAGTTTTAGTAGCGCTATTTCGGTGTTTGGGAGCGAAAGCTTAATGACTTCAGAATACTACTTGTGCTACGTAACATATTATAATTAATAGACAGTATTTGCAGAATGCTAAAGAATGTACAGAAGCAACTGTAAACTAATTTTAAATGCATCGGAATGGCACCTACTGTTTTAGAAGTAGACAAAATGGCATGCTAGAACCTGTAAACGCCCCGGCGGACGATCTGAGACATTTTGTATGACATTTCGATAGTAGGAACGCTCTTAGGTTTTTTAAATTTTAGTAGCGTTATTTCGGTGTTTGAGCGCGACCTCTTAATGGCCTCAAAAAGCTACTAACAGCCCGTAACATTAATAGAAAGTAATTACAGACTGCTAAGATTGTACAGAAACAACTGTAAACTAATTTTAAATGCATCGGAATGGCACCTACTGTTTTAGAAGTAGACAAAATGGCATGCTAGAACCTGTAAACGCTCTGGCGGACGATCTGAGACGTTCTGGGTATCATTTAGATAATAGAAACGCTCTTAGATTTTTTAAGTTTTAGTAGCGCTATTTCGGTGTTTGGGAGCGAAAGCTTAATGACTTCAGAATACTACTTGTGCTACGTAACATATTATAATTAATAGACAGTATTTGCAGAATGCTAAAGAATGTACAGAAGCAACTGTAAACTAATTTTAAATGCATCGGAATGGCACCTACTGTTTTAGAAGTAGACAAAATGGCATGCTAGAACCTGTAAACGCTCTGGCGGACGATCTGAGACGTTCTGGGTATCATTTAGATAATAGAAACGCTCTTAGATTTTTTAAGTTTTAGTAGCGCTATTTCGGTGTTTGGGAGCGAAAGTTTAATGACTTCAGAATACTACTTGTGCTACGTAACATATTATAATTAATAGACAGTAATTGCAGAATGCTAAAAAATGTACAGAAGCAACTGTAAACTAATTTTAAATGCATCGGAATGGCACCTACTGTTTTAGAAGTAGACAAAATAGCATGCTAGAACCTGTAAACGCCCCGGCGGACGATCTGAGAAATTTTGTATGTCATTTCGATAGTAGGAACGCTCTTAGGTTTTTTAAATTTTAGTAGCGTTATTTCGGTGTTTGAGCGCGACCTCTTAATGGCCTCAAAAAGCTACTAGCAGCCCGTAACATTAATAGAAAGTAATTACAGACTGCTAAGATTGTACAGAAACAACTGTAAACTAATTTTAAATGCATCGGAATGGCACCTACTGTTTTAGAAGTAGACAAAATGGCATGCTAGAACCTGTAAACGCTCTGGCGGACGATCTGAGACGTTCTGGGTATCATTTAGATAATAGAAACGCTCTTAAATTTTTTAAGTTTTAGTAGCGCTATTTCGGTGTTTGGGAGCGAAAGCTTAATGACTTCAGAATACTACTTGTGCTACGTAACATATTATAATTAATAGACAGTATTTGCAGAATGCTAAAGAATGTACAGAAGCAACTGTAAACTAATTTTAAATGCATCGGAATGGCACCTACTGTTTTAGAAGTAGACAAAATAGCATGCTAGAACCTGTAAACGCCCCGGCGGACGATCTGAGACATTTTGTATGTCATTTCGATAGTAGGAACGCTCTTAGGTTTTTTAAATTTTAGTAGCGTTATTTCGCTGTTTGAGCGCGACCTCTTAATGGCCTCAAAAAGCTACTAGCAGCCCGTAACATTAATAGAAAGTAATTACAGACTGCTAAGATTGTACAGAAACAACTGTAAACTAATTTTAAATGCATCGAAATGGCACCTACTGTTTTAGAAGTAGACAAAATGGCATGCTAGAACCTGTAAACGCTCTGGCGGACGATCTGAGACGTTCTGGGTATCATTTAGATAATAGAAACGCTCTTAGATTTTTTAAGTTTTAGTAGCGCTATTTCGGTGTTTGGGAGCGAAAGCTTAATGACTTCAGAATACTACTTGTGCTACGTAACATATTATAATTAATAGACAGTAATTGCAGAATGCTAAAGAATGTACAGAAGCAACTGTAAACTAATTTTAAATGCATCGGAATGGCACCTACTGTTTTAGAAGTAGACAAAATGGCATGCTAGAACCTGTAAACGCTCTGGCGGACGATCTGAGACGTTCTGGGTATCATTTAGATAATAGAAACGCTCTTAGATTTTTTAAGTTTTAGTAGCGCTATTTCGGTGTTTGGGAGCGAAAGCTTAATGACTTCAGAATACTACTTGTGCTACGTAACATATTATAATTAATAGACAGTAATTGCAGAATGCTAAAGAATGTACAGAAGCAACTGTAAACTAATTTTAAATGCATCGGAATGGCACCTACTGTTTTAGAAGTAGACAAAATAGCATGCTAGAACCTGTAAACGCCCCGGCGGACGATCTGAGACATTTTGTATGTCATTTCGATAGTAGGAACGCTCTTAGGTTTTTTAAATTTTAGTAGCGTTATTTCGGTGTTTGAGCGCGACCTCTTAATGGCCTCAAAAAGCTACTAGCAGCCCGTAACATTAATAGAAAGTAATTACAGACTGCTAAGATTGTACAGAAACAACTGTAAACTAATTTTAAATGCATCGGAATGGCACCTACTGTTTTAGAAGTAGACAAAATGGCATGCTAGAACCTGTAAACGCTCTGGCGGACGATCTGAGACGTTCTGGGTATCATTTAGATAATAGAAACGCTCTTAAATTTTTTTAAGTTTTAGTAGCGCTATTTCGGTGTTTGGGAGCGAAAGCTTAATGACTTCAGAATACTACTTGTGCTACGTAACATATTATAATTAATAGACAGTATTTGCAGAATGCTAAAGAATGTACAGAAGCAACTGTAAACTAATTTTAAATGCATCGGAATGGCACCTACTGTTTTAGAAGTAGACAAAATGGCATGCTAGAACCTGTAAACGCTCTGGCGGACGACCTGAGACGTTCTGTGTATCATTTAGATAATAGAAACGCTCTTAAATTTTTTAAGTTTTAGTAGCGCTATTTCGGTGTTTGGGAGCGAAAGCTTAATGACTTCAGAATACTACTTGTGCTACGTAACATATTATAATTAATAAACAGTATTTGCAGAATGCTAAAGAATGTACAGAAGCAACTGTAAACTAATTTTAAATGCATCGGAATGGCACCTACTGTTTTAGAAGTAGACAAAATGGCATGCTAGAACCTGTAAACGCTCTGGCGGACGATCTGAGACGTTCTGGGTATCATTTAGATAATGGAAACGCTCTTAGATTTTTTAAGTTTTAGTAGCGCTATTTCGGTGTTTGGGAGCGAAAGCTTAATGACTTCAGAATACTACTTGTGCTACGTAACATATTATAATTAATAGACAGTAATTGCAGAATGCTAAAGAATGTACAGAAGCAACTGTAAACTAATTTTAAATGCATCGGAATGGCACCTACTGTTTTAGAAGTAGACAAAATAGCATGCTAGAACCTGTAAACGCCCCGGCGGACGATCTGAGACATTTTGTATGTCATTTCGATAGTAGGAACGCTCTTAGGTTTTTTAAATTTTAGTAGCGTTATTTCGGTGTTTGAGCGCGACCTCTTAATGGCCTCAAAAAGCTACTAGCAGCCCGTAACATTAATAGAAAGTAATTACAGACTGCTAAGATTGTACAGAAACAACTGTAAACTAATTTTAAATGCATCGGAATGGCACCTACTGTTTTAGAAGTAGACAAAATGGCATGCTAGAACCTGTAAACGCTCTGGCGGACGATCTGAGACGTTCTGGGTATCATTTAGATAATAGAAACGCTCTTAAATTTTTTAAGTTTTAGTAGCGCTATTTCGGTGTTTGGGAGCGAAAGCTTAATGACTTCAGAATACTACTTGTGCTACGTAACATATTATAATTAATAGACAGTAATTGCAGAATGCTAAAGAATGTACAGAAGCAACTGTAAACTAATTTTAAATGCATCGGAATGGCACCTACTGTTTTAGAAGTAGACAAAATAGCATGCTAGAACCTGTAAACGCCCCGGCGGACGATCTGAGAAATTTTGTATGTCATTTCGATAGTAGGAACGCTCTTAGGTTTTTTAAATTTTAGTAGCGTTATTTCGGTGTTTGAGCGCGACCTCTTAATGGCCTCAAAAAGCTACTAGCAGCCCGTAACATTAATAGAAAGTAATTACAGACTGCTAAGATTGTACAGAAACAACTGTAAACTAATTTTAAATGCATCGGAATGGCACCTACTGTTTTAGAAGTAGACAAAATAGCATGCTAGAACCTGTAAACGCCCCGGCGGACGATCTGAGACATTTTGTATGTCATTTCGATAGTAGGAACGCTCTTAGGTTTTTTAAATTTTAGTAGCGTTATTTCGGTGTTTGAGCGCGACCTCTTAATGGCCTCAAAAAGCTACTAGCAGCCCGTAACATTAATAGAAAGTAATTACAGACTGCTAAGATTGTACAGAAACAACTGTAAACTAATTTTAAATGCATCGGAATGGCACCTACTGTTTTAGAAGTAGACAAAATGGCATGCTAGAACCTGTAAACGCTCTGGCGGACGATCTGAGACGTTCTGGGTATCATTTAGATAATAGAAACGCTCTTAGATTTTTTAAATTTTAGTAGCGCTATTTCGGTGTTTGGGAGCGAAAGCTTAATGACTTCAGAATACTACTTGTGCTACGTAACATATTATAATTAATAGACAGTAATTGCAGAATGCTAAAGAATGTACAGAAGCAACTGTAAACTAATTTTAAATGCATCGGAATGGCACCTACTGTTTTAGAAGTAGACAAAATAGCATGCTAGAACCTGTAAACGCCCCGGCGGACGATCTGAGACATTTTGTATGTCATTTCGATAGTAGGAACGCTCTTAGGTTTTTTAAATTTTAGTAGCGTTATTTCGGTGTTTGAGCGCGACCTCTTAATGGCCTCAAAAAGCTACTAGCAGCCCGTAACATTAATAGAAAGTAATTACAGACTGCTAAGATTGTACAGAAACAACTGTAAACTAATTTTAAATGCATCGGAATGGCACCTACTGTTTTAGAAGTAGACAAAATAGCATGCTAGAACCTGTAAACGCCCCGGCGGACGATCTGAGACATTTTGTATGTCATTTCGATAGTAGGAACGCTCTTAGGTTTTTTAAATTTTAGTAGCGTTATTTCGGTGTTTGAGCGCGACCTCTTAATGGCCTCAAAGAGCTACTAGCAGCCCGTAACATTAATAGAAAGTAATTACAGACTGCTAAGATTGTACAGAAACAACTGTAAACTAATTTTAAATGCATCGGAATGGCACCTACTGTTTTAGAAGTAGACAAAATGGCATTCTAGAACCTGTAAACGCTCTGGCGGACGATCTGAGACGTTCTGGGTATCATTTAGATAATAGAAACGCTCTTAAATTTTTTAAGTTTTAGTAGCGCTATTTCGGTGTTTGGGAGCGAAAGCTTAATGACTTCAGAATACTACTTGTGCTACGTAACATATTATAATTAATAGACAGTAATTGCAGAATGCTAAAGAATGTACAGAAGCAACTGTAAACTAATTTTAAATGCATCGGAATGGCACCTACTGTTTTAGAAGTAGACAAAATAGCATGCTAGAACCTGTAAACGCCCCGGCGGACGATCTGAGACATTTTGTATGTCATTTCGATAGTAGGAACGCTCTTAGGATTTTTAAATTTTCAGTAGCGTTAGTTCGGTGTTTGAGCGCGACCTCTTAATGGCCTCAAAAAGCTACTAGCAGCCCGTAACATTAATAGAAAGTAATTACAGACTGCTAAGATTGTACAGAAACAACTGTAAACTAATTTTAAATGCATCGGAATGGCACCTACTGTTTTAGAAGTAGACAAAATGGCATACTAGAACCTGTAAACGCCCCGGCGGACGATCTGAGACATTTTGTATGTCATTTCGATAGTAGGAACGCTCTTAGGTTTTTTAAATTTTAGTAGCGTTATTTCGGTGTTTGAGCGCGACCTCTTAATGGCCTCAAAAAGCTACTAGCAGCCCGTAACATTAATAGAAAGTAATTACAGACTGCTAAGATCGTAAACTAATTTTAAATGCATCGGAATGGCACCTACTGTTTTAGAAGTAGACAAAATAGCATGCTAGAACCTGTAAACGCCCCGGCGGACGATCTGAGACATTTTGTATGTCATTTCGATAGTAGGAACGCTCTTAGGTTTTTTAAATTTTAGTAGCGTTATTTCGGTGTTTGAGCGCGACCTCTTAATGGCCTCAAAAGCTACTAGCAGCCCGTAACATTAATAGAAAGTAATTACAGACTGCTAAGATTGTACAGAAACAACTGTAAACTAATTTTAAATGCATCGGAATGGCACCTACTGTTTTAGAAGTAGACAAAATGGCATGCTAGAACCTGTAAACGCTCTGGTGGACGATCTGAGACGTTCTGGGTATCATTTAGATAATAGAAACGCTCTTAAATTTTTTAAGTTTTAGTAGCGCTATTTCGGTGTTTGGGAGCGAAAGCTTAATGACTTCAGAATACTACTTGTGCTACGTAACATATTATAATTAATAGACAGTATTTGCAGAATGCTAAAGAATGTACAGAAGCAACTGTAAACTAATTTTAAATGCATCGGAATGGCACCTACTGTTTTAGAAGTAGACAAAATAGCATGCTAGAACCTGTAAACGCCCCGGCGGACGATCTGAGACATTTTGTATGTCATTTCGATAGTAGGAACGCTCTTAGGTTTTTTAAATTTTAGTAGCGTTATTTCGGTGTTTGAGCGCGACCTCTTAATGGCCTCAAAAAGCTACTAGCAGCCCGTAACATTAATAGAAAGTAATTACAGACTGCTAAGATTGTACAGAAACAACTGTAAACTAATTTTAAATGCATCGGATTGGCACCTACTGTTTTAGAAGTAGACAAAGTGGCATGTTAGAACCTGTAAACGCTCTGGCGTACGATCTGAGACCATCTGGGTATCATTTAGATAATAGAAACGCTCTTAGATTTTTTAAGTTTTAGTAGCGCTATTTCGGTGTTTGGGAGCGAAAGCTTAATGACTTCAGAATACTACTTGTGCTACGTAACATATTATAATTAATAGACAGTAATTGCAGAATGCTAAAGAATGTACAGAAGCAACTGTAAACTAATTTTAAATGCATCGGAATGGCACCTACTGTTTTAGAAGTAGACAAAATAGCATGCTAGAACCTGTAAACGCCCCGGCGGACGATCTGAGACATTTTGTATGTCATTTCGATAGTAGGAACGCTCTTAGGTTTTTTAAATTTTAGTAGCGTTATTTCGGTGTTTGAGCGCGACCTCTTAATGGCCTCAAAAAGCTACTAGCAGCCCGTAACATTAATAGAAAGTAATTACAGACTGCTAAGATTGTACAGAAACAACTGTAAACTAATTTTAAATGCATCGGAATGGCACCTACTGTTTTAGAAGTAGACAAAATGGCATGCTAGAACCTGTAAACGCTCTGGCGGACGATCTGAGACGTTCTGGGTATCATTTAGATAATAGAAACGCTCTTAAATTTTTTAAGTTTTAGTAGCGCTATTTCGGTGTTTGGGAGCGAAAGCTTAATGACTTCAGAATACTACTTGTGCTACGTAACATATTATAATTAATAGACAGTAATTGCAGAATGCTAAAGAATGTACAGAAGCAACTGTAAACTAATTTTAAATGCATCGGAATGGCACCTACTGTTTTAGAAGTAGACAAAATAGCATGCTAGAACCTGTAAACGCCCCGGCGGACGATCTGAGAAATTTTGTATGTCATTTCGATAGTAGGAACGCTCTTAGGTTTTTTAAATTTTAGTAGCGTTATTTCGGTGTTTGAGCGCGACCTCTTAATGGCCTCAAAAAGCTACTAGCAGCCCGTAACATTAATAGAAAGTAATTACAGACTGCTAAGATTGTACAGAAACAACTGTAAACTAATTTTAAATGCATCGGAATGGCACCTACTGTTTTAGAAGTAGACAAAATGGCATGCTAGAACCTGTAAACGCTCTGGCGGACGATCTGAGACGTTCTGGGTATCATTTAGATAATAGAAACGCTCTTAGATTTTTTAAGTTTTAGTAGCGCTATTTCGGTGTTTGGGAGCGAAAGCTTAATGACTTCAGAATACTACTTGTGCTACGTAACATATTATAATTAATAGACAGTAATTGCAGAATGCTAAAGAATGTACAGAAGCAACTGTAAACTAATTTTAAATGCATCGGAATGGCACCTACTGTTTTAGAAGTAGACAAAATAGCATGCTAGAACCTGTAAACGCCCCGGCGGACGATCTGAGACATTTTGTATGTCATTTCGATAGTAGGAACGCTCTTAGGTTTTTTAAATTTTAGTAGCGTTATTTCGGTGTTTGAGCGCGACCTCTTAATGGCCTCAAAAAGCTACTAGCAGCCCGTAACATTAATAGAAAGTAATTACAGACTGCTAAGATTGTACAGAAACAACTGTAAACTAATTTTAAATGCATCGGAATGGCACCTACTGTTTTAGAAGTAGACAAAATAGCATGCTAGAACCTGTAAACGCCCCGGCGGACGATCTGAGACATTTTGTATGTCATTTCGATAGTAGGAACGCTCTTAGGTTTTTTAAATTTTAGTAGCGTTATTTCGGTGTTTGAGCGCGACCTCTTAATGGCCTCAAAGAGCTACTAGCAGCCCGTAACATTAATAGAAAGTAATTACAGACTGCTAAGATTGTACAGAAACAACTGTAAACTAATTTTAAATGCATCGGAATGGCACCTACTGTTTTAGAAGTAGACAAAATGGCATTCTAGAACCTGTAAACGCTCTGGCGGACGATCTGAGACGTTCTGGGTATCATTTAGATAATAGAAACGCTCTTAAATTTTTTAAGTTTTAGTAGCGCTATTTCGGTGTTTGGGAGCGAAAGCTTAATGACTTCAGAATACTACTTGTGCTACGTAACATATTATAATTAATAGACAGTAATTGCAGAATGCTAAAGAATGTACAGAAGCAACTGTAAACTAATTTTAAATGCATCGGAATGGCACCTACTGTTTTAGAAGTAGACAAAATAGCATGCTAGAACCTGTAAACGCCCCGGCGGACGATCTGAGACATTTTGTATGTCATTTCGATAGTAGGAACGCTCTTAGGATTTTTAAATTTTAGTAGCGTTAGTTCGGTGTTTGAGCGCGACCTCTTAATGGCCTCAAAAAGCTACTAGCAGCCCGTAACATTAATAGAAAGTAATTACAGACTGCTAAGATTGTACAGAAACAACTGTAAACTAATTTTAAATGCATCGGAATGGCACCTACTGTTTTAGAAGTAGACAAAATGGCATGCTAGAACCTGTAAACGCCCCGGCGGACGATCTGAGACATTTTGTATGTCATTTCGATAGTAGGAACGCTCTTAGGTTTTTTAAATTTTAGTAGCGTTATTTCGGTGTTTGAGCGCGACCTCTTAATGGCCTCAAAAAGCTACTAGCAGCCCGTAACATTAATAGAAAGTAATTACAGACTGCTAAGATCGTAAACTAATTTTAAATGCATCGGAATGGCACCTACTGTTTTAGAAGTAGACAAAATAGCATGCTAGAACCTGTAAACGCCCCGGCGGACGATCTGAGACATTTTGTATGTCATTTCGATAGTAGGAACGCTCTTAGGTTTTTTAAATTTTAGTAGCGTTATTTCGGTGTTTGAGCGCGACCTCTTAATGGCCTCAAAAAGCTACTAGCAGCCCGTAACATTAATAGAAAGTAATTACAGACTGCTAAGATTGTACAGAAACAACTGTAAACTAATTTTAAATGCATCGGAATGGCACCTACTGTTTTAGAAGTAGACAAAATGGCATGCTAGAACCTGTAAACGCTCTGGCGGACGATCTGAGACGTTCTGGGTATCATTTAGATAATAGAAACGCTCTTAAATTTTTTAAGTTTTAGTAGCGCTATTTCGGTGTTTGGGAGCGAAAGCTTAATGACTTCAGAATACTACTTGTGCTACGTAACATATTATAATTAATAGACAGTATTTGCAGAATGCTAAAGAATGTACAGAAGCAACTGTAAACTAATTTTAAATGCATCGGAATGGCACCTACTGTTTTAGAAGTAGACAAAATGGCATGCTAGAACCTGTAAACGCTCTGGCGGACGATCTGAGACGTTCTGGGTATCATTTAGATAATAGAAACGCTCTTAAATTTTTTAAGTTTTAGTAGCGCTATTTCGGTGTTTGGGAGCGAAAGCTTAATAACTTCAGAATACTACTTGTGCTACGTAACATATTATAATTAATAGACAGTAATTGCAGAATGCTAAAGAATGTACAGAAGCAACTGTAAACTAATTTTAAATGCATCGGAATGGCACCTACTGTTTTAGAAGTAGACAAAATAGCATGCCAGAACCTGTAAATGCCCCGGCGGACGATCTGAGACATTTTGTATGTCATTTCGATAGTAGGAACGCTCTTAGGTTTTTTAAATTTTAGTAGCGTTATTTCGGTGTTTGAGCGCGACCTCTTAATGGCCTCAAAAAGCTACTAGCAGCCCGTAACATTAATAGAAAGTAATTACAGACTGCTAAGATTGTACAGAAACAACTGTAAACTAATTTTAAATGCATCGGAATGGCACCTACTGTTTTAGAAGTAGACAAAATGGCATGCTAGAACCTGTAAACGCTCTGGCGGACGATCTGAGACGTTCTGGGTATCATTTAGATAATAGAAACGATCTTAAATTTTTTAAGTTTTAGTAGCGCTATTTCGGTGTTTGGGAGCGAAAGCTTAATGACTTCAGAATACTACTTGTGCTACGTAACATATTATAATTAATAGACAGTATTTGCAGAATGCTAAAGAATGTACAGAAGCAACTGTAAACTAATTTTAAATGCATCGGAATGGCACCTACTGTTTTAGAAGTAGAAAAAATGGCATGCTAGAACCTGTAAACGCTCTGGCGGACGATCTGAGACGTTCTGGGTATCATTTAGATAATAGAAACGCTCTTAGATTTTTAAGTTTTAGTAGCGCTATTTCGGTGTTTGGGAGCGAAAGCTTAATGACTTCAGAATACTACTTGTGCTACGTAACATATTATAATTAATAGACAGTAATTGCAGAATGCTAAAGAATGTACAGAAGCAACTGTAAACTAATTTTAAATGCATCGGAATGGCACCTACTGTTTTAGAAGTAGACAAAATAGCATGCTAGAACCTGTAAACGCCCCGGCGGGACGATCTGAGACATTTTGTATGTCATTTAGATAGTAGGAACGCTCTTAGGTTTTTTAAATTTTAGTAGCGTTATTTCGGTGTTTGAGCGCGACCTCTTAATGGCCTCAAAAAGCTACTAGCAGCCCGTAACATTAATAGAAAGTAATTACAGACTGCTAAGATTGTACAGAAATAACTGTAAACTAATTTTAAATGCATCGGAATGGCACCTACTGTTTTAGAAGTAGACAAAATGGCATGCTAGAACCTGTAAACGCTCTGGCGGACGATCTGAGACGTTCTGGGTATCATTTAGATAATAGAAACGCTCTTAAATTTTTTAAGTTTTAGTAGCGCTATTTCGGTGTTTGGGAGCGAAAGCTTAATGACTTCAGAATACTACTTGTGCTACGTAACATATTATAATTAATAGACAGTAATTGCAGAATGCTAAAGAATGTACAGAAGCAACAGTAAACTAATTTTAAATGCATCGGAATGGCACCTACTGTTTTAGAAGTAGACAAAATAGCATGCTAGAACCTGTAAACGCTCTGGCGGACGATCTGAGACGTTCTGGGTATCATTTAGATAATAGAAACGCTCTTAAATTTTTTAAGTTTTAGTAGCGCTATTTCGGTGTTTGGGAGCGAAAGCTTAATGACTTCAGAATACTACTTGTGCTACGTAACATATTATAATTAATAGACAGTATTTGCAGAATGCTAAAGAATGTACAGAAGCAACTGTAAACTAATTTTAAATGCATCGGAATGGCACCTACTGTTTTAGAAGTAGACAAAATGGCATGCTAGAACCTGTAAACGCTTTGGCGGACGATCTGAGACGTTCTGGGTATCATTTAGATAATAGAAACGCTCTTAGATTTTTTAAGTTTTAGTAGCTCTATTTCGGTGTTTGGGAGCGAAAGCTTAATGACTTCAGAATACTACTTGTGCTACGTAACATATTATAATTAATAGACAGTAATTGCAGAATGCTAAAGAATGTACAGAAGCAACTGTAAACTAATTTTAAATACATCGGAATGGCACCTACTGTTTTAGAAGTAGACAAAATAGCATGCTAGAACCTGTAAACGCCCCGGCGGACGATCTGAGACATTTTGTATGTCATTTCGATAGTAGGAACGCTCTTAGGTTTTTTAAATTTTAGTAGCGTTATTTCGGTGTTTGAGCGCGACCTCTTAATGGCCTCAAAAAGCTACTAGCAGCCCGTAACATTAATAGAAAGTAATTACAGACTGCTAAGATTGTACAGAAACAACTGTAAACTAATTTTAAATGCATCGGAATGGCACCTACTGTTTTAGAAGTAGACAAAATGGCATGCTAGAACCTGTAAACGCTCTGGCGGACGATCTGAGACGTTCTGGGTATCATTTAGATAATAGAAACGCTCTTAAATTTTTTAAGTTTTAGTAGCGCTATTTCGGTGTTTGGGAGCGAAAGCTTAATGACTTCAGAATACTACTTGTGCTACGTAACATATTATAATTAATAGACAGTAATTGCAGAATGCTAAAGAATGTACAGAAGCAACTGTAAACTAATTTTAAATGCATCGGAATGGCACCTACTGTTTTAGAAGTAGACAAAATAGCATGCTAGAACCTGTAAACGCCCCGGCGGACGATCTGAGACATTTTGTATGTCATTTCGATAGTAGGAACGCTCTTAGGTTTTTTAAATTTTAGTAGCGTTATTTCGGTGTTTGAGCGCGACCTCTTAATGGCCTCAAAAAGCTACTAGCAGCCCGTAACATTAATAGAAAGTAATTACAGACTGCTAAGATTGTACAGAAACAACTGTAAACTAAGTTTAAATGCATCGGAATGGCACCTACTGTTTTAGAAGTAGACAAAATGGCATGCTAGAACCTGTAAACGCTCTGGCGGACGATCTGAGACGTTCTGGGTATCATTTAGATAATAGAAACGCTCTTAAATTTTTTAAGTTTTAGTAGCGCTATTTCGGTGTTTGGGAGCGAAAGCTTAATGACTTCAGACTACTACTTGTGCTACGTAACATATTATAATTAATAGACAGTATTTGCAGAATGCTAAAGAATGTACAGAAGCAACTGTAAACTACTTTTAAATGCATCGGAATGGCACCTACTGTTTTAGAAGTAGACAAAATGGCATGCTAGAACCTGTAAACGCTCTGGCGGACGATCTGAGACGTTCTGGGTATCATTTAGATAATAGAAACGCTCTTAGATTTTTTAAGTTTTAGTAGCGCTATTTCGGTGTTTGGGAGCGAAAGCTTAATGACTTCAGAATACTACTAGTGCTACGTAACATATTATAATTAATAGAAAGAAATTGCAGAATTCTAAAGAATGTACAGAAGCAACAGTAGACTAATTTTAAATGCATCGAAATGGCACCTACTGTTTTAGAAGTAGACAAAATGCCATGCTAGAAGCTGTAAACGCTCTGGCGGACGATCTGAGACGTTCTGGGTATCATTTAGATAATAGGAACGCTCTTAGATTTTTTAAGTTTTAGTAGCGCTATTTCGGTGTTTGGGAGCGAAAGCTTAATGACTTCAGAATACTACTTGTGCTACGTAACATATTATAATTAATAGACAGTAATTGCAGAATGTTAAAGAATGTACAGAAGCAACTGTAAACTAATTTTAAATGCATCGGAATGGCACCTACTGTTTTAGAAGCAGACAAAATAGCATGCTAGAATCTGTAAACGCCCCGGCTGACGATCTGAGACATTTTGTATGTCATTTCGATAGTAGGAACGCTCTTAGGTTTTTTAAATTTTAGTAGCGTTATTTTGGTGTTTGAGCGCGACCTCTTAGTGGCCTAAAAAGCTACTAGCAGCCCGTAACATTAATAGAAAGTAATTACAGAATGCTAAGATTGTACAGAAACAACTGTAAACTAATTTTAAATGCATCGAAATGGCACCTACTGTTTTAGAAGTAGACAAAATGCCATGCTAGAAGCTGTAAACGCTCTGGCGGACGATCTGAGACGTTCTGGGTATCATTTAGATAATAGGAACGCTCTTAGATTTTTTAAGTTTTAGTAGCGCTATTTCGGTGTTTGGGAGCGAAAGCTTAATGACTTCAGAATACTACTAGTGCTACGTAACATATTATAATTAATAGAAAGAAATTGCAGAATGCTAAGATTGTACAGAAACAACTGTAAACTAATTTTAAATGCATCGGAATGGCACCTACTGTTTTAGAAGTAGACAAAATGGCATGCTAGAACCTGTAACCGCTCTGTGCGGACGATCTGAGACGTTCTGGGTATCATTTAGATAATAGAAACGCTCTTAGATTTTTTAAGTTTTAGTAGCGCTATTTCGGTGTTTGGGAGCGAAAGCTTAATGACTTCAGAATACTACTTGTGCTACGTAACATATTATAATTAATAGAAAGTAATTACAGAATGCTAAGATTGTACAGAAACAACTGTAAACTAATTTTAAATGCATCGGAATGGCACCTACTGTTTTAGAAGTAGACAAAATGGCATGCTAGAACCTGTAACCGCTCTGGCGGACGATCTGAGACATTTTGGATATCATTTCGATAGTACAAACGCTATTAGATTTTTTAAATTTTTTAGCGTTATTTCGGTGTTTAAGCACGACTGCTTAATGGCCTCAAAATGCTACTAGCAGCACGGAACATTAATAGAAAGTAATTACAGAATGCTAAGATTGTACAGAAACAACTGTAAATTAATTTTAAATGCATCGGAATGGCACCTACTGTTTTAGAAGAAGACAAAATGGCATGCTAGAAGCTGTAAACGCTCTGGCGACGATCTGAGACGTTCTGGGTATCATTCAGATAATAGAAACGCTCTTAGATTTTTTAAGTTTTAGTAGCGCTATTTCGGTGTTTGGGAGCGAAAGCTTAATGACTTCAGAATACTACTTGTGCTACGTAACATATTATAATTAATAGACAGTAATTGCAGAATGCTAAAGAATGTACAGAAGCAACTGTAAACTAATTTTAAATGCATCGGAATGGCACCTACTGTTTTAGAAGTAGACAAAATGGCATGCTAGAAGCTGTAAACGCACTGGCGGACGATCTGAGACATTTTGTATGTCATTTCGATAGTAGGAACGCTCTTAGGTTTTTCAAATTTTAGTAGCGTTATTTCGGTGTTTGAGCGCGACCTCTTAATGGCCTCAAAAAGCTACTAGCAGCCCGTAACATTAATAGAAAGTAATTACAGACTGCTAAGATTGTACAGAAACAACTGTAAACTAATTTTAAATGCATCGGAATGGCACCTACTGTTTTAGAAGTAGACAAAATGGCATGCTAGAACCTGTAAACGCTCTGGCGGACGATCTGAGACGTTCTGGGTATCATTTAGATAATAGAAACGCTCTTAAATTTTTTAAGTTTTAGTAGCACTATTTCGGTGTTTGGGAGCGAAAGCTTAATGACTTCAGAATACTACTTGTGCTACGTAACATATTATAATTAATAGACAGTAATTGCAGAATGCTAAAGAATGTACAGAAGCAACTGTAAACTAATTTTAAATGCATCGGAATGGCACCTACTGTTTTAGAAGTAGACAAAATAGCATGCTAGAACCTGTAAACGCTCTGGCTGACGATCTGAGACGTTCTCGAAATCCTGTCGATAGTAGAAACGCTCTTAGATTTTTTAATTCTTAGTAGCGCTTTTTCGGTGTTTGGGAATGACAGCTTAATGACTTCCGAATACTACTAGTGCTACGTAACATATTATAATTAATAGACAGTAATTTCAGAATGCTAAAGATTGTACAGAAGCAACTGTAAACTAATTTTAAATGCATCGGAATGGCACCTACTGTTTTAGAAGTAGACAAAATGGCATGCTAGAACCTGTAAACGCTCTGGCGGACGATCTGAGACGTTCTGGAAATCATGTCGTTACTAGAAACGCTCTTAGGTTTTTTAAATTTTATTAGCGTTATTTCGGTGTTTGAGCGCGACCTCTTAATGGCCTCAAAAAGCTACTAGCAGCCCGTAACATTAATAGAAAGTAATTACAGAATGCTAAGATTGTACAGAAACAACTGTAAACTAATTTTAAATGCATCGGAATGGCACCTACTGTTTTAGAAGTAGACAAAATGGCATGCTAGAACCTGTAAACGCTCTGGCGGACGATCTGAGACGTTCTCGAAATCCTGTCGATAGTAGAAACGCTCTTAGATTTTTTAATTCTTAGTAGCGCTATTTCGGTGTTTGGGAATGACAGCTTAATGACTTCCGAATACTACTAGTGCTACGTAACATATTATAATTAATAGACAGTAATTGCAGAATGCTAAAAATTGTACAGAAGCAACTGTAAACTAATTTTAAATGCATCGGAATGGCACCTACTGTTTTAGAAGTAGACAAAATAACATGCTAGAACCTGTAAACGCTCTGGCGGACGATCTGAGACGTTCTGAAAATCATGTCGTTACTAGAAACGCTCTTAGGTTTTTTAAATTTTAGTAGCGTTATTTCGGTGTTTGAGCGCGACCTCTTAATGGCCTCAAAAAGCTACTAGCAGCTCGTAACATTAATAGAAAGTAATTACAGAATGCTAAGATTGTACAGAAACAACTGTAAACTAATTTTAAATGCATCGGAATGGCACCTACTGTTTTAGAAGTAGACAAAATGGCATGCTAGAACCTGTAAACGCTCTGGCGGACGATCTGAGACGTTCTGGGTATCATTTAGATAATAGAAACGCTCTTAAATTTTTTAAGTTTTAGTAGCGCTATTTCGGTGTTTGGGAGCGAAAGCTTAATGACTTCAGAATACTACTAGTGCTACGTAACATATTATAATTAATAGAAAGAAATTGCAGAATTCTAAAGAATGTACAGAAGCAACAGTAGACTAATTTTAAATGCATCGAAATGGCACCTACTGTTTTAGAAGTAGACAAAATGCCATGCTAGAAGCTGTAAACGCTCTGGCGGACGATCTGAGACGTTCTGGGTATCATTTAGATAATAGGAACGCTCTTAGATTTTTTAAGTTTTAGTAGCGCTATTTCGGTGTTTGGGAGCGAAAGCTTAATGACTTCAGAATACTACTTGTGCTACGTAACATATTATAATTAATAGACAGTAATTGCAGAATGTTAAAGAATGTACAGAAGCACCTGTAAACTAATTTTAAATGCATCGGAATGGCACCTACTGTTTTAGAAGCAGACAAAATAGCATGCTAGAATCTGTAAACGCCCCGGCGGACGATCTGAGACATTTTGTATGTCATTTCGATAGTAGGAACGCTCTTAGGTTTTTTAAATTTTAGTAGCGTTATTTTGGTGTTTGAGCGCGACCTCTTAATGGCCTAAAAAAGCTACTAGCAGCCCGTAACATTAATAGAAAGTAATTACAGAATGCTAAGATTGTACAGAAACAACTGTAAACTAATTTTAAATGCATCGAAATGGCACCTACTGTTTTAGAAGTAGACAAAATGCCATGCTAGAAGCTGTAAACGCTCTGGCGGACGATCTGAGACGTTCTGGGTATCATTTAGATAATAGGAACGCTCTTAGATTTTTTAAGTTTTAGTAGCGCTATTTCGGTGTTTGGGAGCGAAAGCTTAATGACTTCAGAATACTACTAGTGCTACGTAACATATTATAATTAATAGAAAGAAATTGCAGAATGCTAAGATTGTACAGAAACAACTGTAAACTAATTTTAAATGCATCGGAATGGCACCTACTGTTTTATAAGTAGACAAAATGGCATGCTAGAACCTGTAACCGCTCTGGCGGACGATCTGAGACGTTCTGGGTATCATTTAGATAATAGAAACGCTCTTAGATTTCTTAAGTTTTAGTAGCGCTATTTCGGTGTTTGGGAGCGAAAGCTTAATGACTTCAGAATACTACTTGTGCTACGTAACATATTATAATTAATAGAAAGTAATTACAGAATGCTAAGATTGTACAGAAACAACTGTAAACTAATTTTAAATGCATCGGAATGGCACCTACTGTTTTAGAAGTAGACAAAATGGCATGCTAGAACCTGTAACCGCTCTGGCGGACGATCTGAGACATTTTGGATATCATTTCGATAGTACAAACGCTATTAGATTTTTTAAATTTTTTTAGCGTTATTTCGGTGTTTAAGCACGACTGCTTAATGGCCTCAAAATGCTACTAGCAGCACGGAACATTAATAGAAAGTAATTACAGAATGCTAAGATTGTACAGAAACAACTGTAAATTAATTTTAAATGCATCGGAATGGCACCTACTGTTTTAGAAGAAGACAAAATGGCATGCTAGAAGCTGTAAACGCTCTGGCGGACGATCTGAGACGTTCTGGGTATCATTTAGATAATAGAAACGCTCTTAGATTTTTTAAGTTTTAGTAGCGCTATTTCGGTGTTTGGGAGCGAAAGCTTAATGACTTCAGAATACTACTTGTGCTACGTAACATATTATAATTAATAGACAGTAATTGCAGAATGCTAAAGAATGTACAGAAGCAACTGTAAACTAATTTTAAATGCATCAGAAAGGCACCTACTGTTTTAGAAGTAGACAAAATGGCATGCTAGAAGCTGTAAACGCTCTGGCGGACGATCTGAGACGTTCTGGGTATCATTTAGATAATAGAAACGCTCTTAGATTTTTTAAGTTTTAGTAGCGCTATTTCGGTGTTTGGGAGCGAAAGCTTAATGACTTCAGAATACTACTTGTGCTACGTAACATATTATAATTAATAGACAGTAATTGCAGAATGCTAAAGAATGTACAGAAGCAACTGTAAACTAATTTTAAATGCATCGGAATGGCACCTACTGTTTTAGAAGTAGACAAAATAGCATGCTAGAACCTGTAAACGCCCCGGCGGACGATCTGAGACATTTTGTATGTCATTTCGATAGTAGGAACGCTCTTAGGTTTTTCAAATTTTAGTAGCGTTATTTCGGTGTTTGAGCGCGACCTCTTAATGGCCTCAAAAAGCTACTAGCAGCCCGTAACATTAATAGAAAGTAATTACAGACTGCCAAGATTGTACAGAAACAACTGTAAACTAATTTTAAATGCATCGGAATGGCACCTACTGTTTTAGAAGTAGACAAAATGGCATGCTAGAACCTGTAAACGCTCTGGCGGACGATCTGAGACGTTCTGGGTATCATTTAGATAATAGAAACGCTCTTAAATTTTTTAAGTTTTAGTAGCACTATTTCGGTGTTTGGGAGCGAAAGCTTAATTACTTCAGAATACTACTTGTGCTACGTAACATATTATAATTAATAGACAGTAATTGCAGAATGCTAAAGAATGTACAGAAGCAACTGTAAACTAATTTTAAATGCATCGGAATGGCACCTACTGTTTTAGAAGTAGACAAAATAGCATGCTAGAACCTGTAAACGCTCTGGCTGACGATCTGAGACGTTCTCGAAATCCTGTCGATAGTAGAAACGCTCTTAGATTTTTTAATTCTTAGTAGCGCTATTTCGGTGTTTGGGAATGACAGCTTAATGACTTCCGAATACTACTAGTGCTACGTAACATATTATAATTAATAGACAGTAATTGCAGAATGCTAAAGATTGTACAGAAGCAACTGTAAACTAATTTTAAATGCATCGGAATGGCACCTACTGTTTTAGAAGTAGACAAAATGGCATGCTAGAACCTGTAAACGCTCTGGCGGACGATCTGAGACGTTCTGGAAATCATGTCGTTACTAGAAACGCTCTAAGGTTTTTTAAATTTTATTAGCGTTATTTCGGTGTTTGAGCGCGACCTCTTAATGGCCTCAAAAAGCTACTAGCAGCCCGTAACATTAATAGAAAGTAATTACAGAATGCTAAGATTGTACAGAAACAACTGTAAACTAATTTTAAATGCATCGGAATGGCACCTACTGTTTTAGAAGTAGACAAAATGGCATGCTAGAACCTGTAAACGCTCTGGCGGACGATCTGAGACGTTCTCGAAATCCTGTCGATAGTAGAAACGCTCTTAGGTTTTTTAAATTTTAGTAGCGTTATTTCGGTGTTTGAGCGCGACCTCTTAATGGCCTCAAAAAGCTACTAGCAGCTCGTAACATTAATAGAAAGTAATTACAGAATGCTAAGATTGTACAGAAACAACTGTAAACTAATTTTAAATGCATCGGAATGGCACGTACTGTTTTAGAAGTAGACAAAATGGCATGCTAGAACCTGTAAAAGCCCCGGCGGACGATCTGAGAAATTTTTTTAAATTTTAGTAGCGTTATTTCGGTGTTTGAACGCGACCTCTTAATGGCCTCAAAAAGCTACTAGCAGCCCGTAACATTAATAGAAAGTAATTACAGAATGCTAAGATTGTACAGAAACAACTGTAAACTAATTTTAAATGCATCGGAATGGCACCTACTGTTTTAGAAGTAGACAAAATGGCATGCTAGGACCTGTAAAAGCCCCGGCGGACGATCTGAGACATTTTTTTACATTTTAGTAGCGTTATTTCGGTGTTTGAGCGCGACCTCTTAATGGCCTCAAAAAGATACTAGCAGCCCGTAACATTAATAGAAAGTAATTACAGAATGCTAAGATTGTACAGAAACAACTGTAAACTAATTTTAAATGCATCGGAATGGCACCTACTGTTTTAGAAGTAGACAAAATGGCATGCTAGAACCTGTAACCGCTCTGGCGGACGATCTGAGACGTTTTGGATATCATTTCGATAGTACAAACGCTATTAGATTTTTAAATTTTAGTAGCGTTATTTCGGTGTTTGAGCGCGACTGCTTAATGGCCTCAAAATGCTACTAGCAGCACGTAACATTAATAGAAAGTAATTACAGAATCCTAAGATTGTACAGAAACAACTGTAAATTAATTTTAAATGCATCGGAATGGCACCTAGATTTTTAGAAGTAGACAAAATGGCATGCTAGGACCTGTAAAAGCTCTGGCGGACGATCTGAGACGTTTTGGATATCATTTCGATAGTACAAACGCTCTTAGATTTTTTAAATTTTAGTAGCGTTATTTCGGAGTGTGAGCGCGACTTCTTAATGGTCTCAAAATGCTACTAGCAGCACGTAACATTAATAGAAAGTAATTACAGAATGCTAAGATTGTATAGAAACAACTGTAAACTAATTTTAAATGCATCGGAATGGCACCTACTGTTTTAGAAGAAGACAAAATGGCATGCTAGAACCTGTAAACGCTCTGGCGAATGATCTGAGACGTTTTGGATATCATTTCGAAAGTAGGAACGCTCTTAGCTTTTTAAAATTTTAGTAGCGTTATTTCGGAGTTAGAGCGCGACTGCTTAATGGCCTCAAAATGCTATTATCAGCACGTAACATTAAGAGAAAGTAATTACAGAATGCTAAGATTGTATAGAAACAACTGTAAACTAATTTTAAATGCATCGGAATGGCACCTACTGTTTTAGAAGAAGACAAAAGGCATGCTAGAACCTGTAAACGCTCTGGCGAATGATCTGAGACGTTTTGGATATCATTTCGATAGTAGGAACGCTCTTAGCTTTTTAAAATTTTAGTAGCGTTATTTCGGAGTTAGAGCGCGACTGCTTAATGGCCTCAAAATGCTACTATCAGCACGTAACATTAGTAGAAAGTAATTACAGAATGCTAAAGATTGTACAGAAACAACTGTAAACTACATCGGAATGGCGCCTACTGTTTTAGAAGTAGACAAAATGGCATGCTAGAACCTGTAGACGCCCTGGCGGACGATCTGAGACGTTTTGGATATCATTACGATAGTAGAAACGCTCTTAGGTTTTTTAAATTTTAGTAGCGTTATTTCGGTGTTTGAGCGCGACTGCTTAATGGCCTCAAAAAGCTACTAGCAGCCCGTAACATTAATAGAAAGTAATTACAGAATGCTAAGATTGTACAGAAACAACTGTAAACTAATTTTAAATGCATCGGAATGGCACCTACTGTTTTAGAAGTAGACAAAATGGCATGCTAGAAGCTGTAAACGCTCTGGCGGACGATCTGAGACGTTCTGGGTATCATTTAGATAATAGAAACGCTCTTAGATTTTTTAAGTTTTAGTAGCGCTATTTCGGTGTTTGGGAGCGAAAGCTTAATGACTTCAGAATACTACTTGTGCTACGCAACATATTATAATTATTAGACAGTAATTGCAGAATGCTAAGATTGTATAGAAACAACTGTAAACTAATTTAAAAAAAAAAAAAAAAAAAAAAAAAAAAAAAAAAAAAAAACAGCTCCTAAACATTTATCAGACTTGCGTCCAATAAGCATTCTCCCTATTTTATCTAAAGTTCTTGAACGAGTAGTTAATATGCAGCTTTTAGATCATCTAAAATTAAACAACGTGCTTTCTTCACTTCAGTCCGGTTTTAGAGCTAACCACAGTTGCGCTACGGCTTTACTTAATGTCACAGATGACATATTTAGATCTCTAGATGACTATAATATGATTGCGTTAATTCTACTTGATTACTCGAAAGCATTCGATATGATTAATCATGAACTTTTAATAGCTATTCTTTATAATATTGGTTTAGATAATAATGCTCAATTGTTTTTTCAGAATTATCTTAGTCAACGAACGCAAAGAGTAAGAATTAATCGTGATACTTCTAACAGCCGTAATGTAATTAGTGGGGTTCCGCAAGGCTCGATCTTAGGTCCTACACTTTTTGCTATTTATACATCTAATTTTTGTCATTCAATCAGGAATTGTAAGTTCCATTTCTATGCTGACGATACCCAACTTTATTATTCGTTTGAACATAATGATGTACATACAGCTTCAAATTTTATCAATGAAGATCTCTCAAATTTAATATCCTTATCACAAGATCATTGTTTAAAAATTAACGCCAGTAAATCCAACGTGTTGGTATTTGGCAACCGCAAATTAAGACAAGAAGTTGCTTCAGAACTTAATATTCAGATTGACGGAGCTCAGTTGGGATGTGTCGAGTCGGCTAGAAATTTGGGGATTTACATAGATACAAACTTGCGTTTTAAAGTGCATGTTACTAAACTTGTTCAAAAGGCCTATGGCAGTCTTAAAGTTCTTTATGCTAATAGAGATTTTTTAAGTAAGAATTTAAAAATTACATTATGTGATTTACTGGTGCTTTCACACTTCAATTTCTGTGATTCTGTTTATGGTAACTGCCTGGATAAAACGGATATCAACAGAATACAAAGAGTTCAAAATGCATGTCTTCGTTTTATTCACGGAATCAAAAGAAAACAGTCTGTATCTTGCAAGCTTCTGGAGACGAAATGGTTAAACATGTACAACAGGCGTCGCTTGCATTCTGCATGTCTTTATTACAAAATAATTACTAAAAAAATACCACACTACCTTTATGAGCGTTTACAATTCCGTACAGATGTCCATAATCTAAATCTTAGATACAAGGGTTTACTTACTCCTCCTGTTCATAAATCTGCTTTATTCGAGAGGTCTTTTTCATACAATGTGGCGAGGGAATGGAACAGTGGACTCTGTAATATTGGGGCGACATCCCTCAACTCTTTGAAAATTAAACTCAAACGAATGTTACAGCTGAAACAATCATAGGATTGAATGATATCACCACCATGTTAAATAGATTTCGTTTTCTTTTCTTTTTTTTATTTATTTACTATCTATATTAGCACTAGTGTCCGTTAATCAACATTTTACTTTTCATTTGAAACTCACATGTAGGCAGGCAAGGAAGAACAAAAAGCTTTACTAAGCATTTTTTGATTGTCTGCCTTTTAGCCGTTACCTTCACTGCTGCAATTATATATATTTTAAATTATCATATCAGTATGTATGTATGTTTTCTTTATCTGATGTATAATAAGGTGTACCTTAACGGCTAATAAACTTTATTATTATTATTATTATTATTATTAAATGCATCGGAATGGCACCTACTGTTTTAGAAGAAGACAAAATGGCATGCTAGAACCTGTAAACGCTCTGGCGAATGATCTGAGACGTTTTGGATATCATTTCGATAGTAGGAACGCTCTTAGCTTTTTAAAATTTTAGTAGCGTTATTTCGGAGTTAGAGCGCGACTGCTTAATGGCCTCAAAATGCTATTATCAGCACGTAACATTAATAGAAAGTAATTACAGAATGCTAAGATTGTATAGAAACAACTGTAAACTAATTTTAAATGCATCGGAATGGCATCTACTGTTTTAGAAGAAGACAAAATGGCATGCTAGAACCTGTAAACGCTCTGGCGAATGATCTGAGACGTTTTGGATATCATTTCGATAGTAGGAACGCTCTTAGCTTTTTAAAATTTTAGTAGCGTTATTTCGGAGTTAGAGCGCGACTGCTTAATGGCCTCAAAATGCTATTATCAGCACGTAACATTAATAGAAAGTAATTACAGAATGCTAAGATTGTACAGAAACAACTGTAAACTAATTTTAAATGCATCGGAATGGCACCTACTGTTTTAGAAGTAGACAAAATGGCATGCTAGAAGCTGTAAACGCTCTGGCGGACGATCTGAGACGTTCTGGGTATCATTTAGATAATAGAAACGCTCTTAGATTTTTTAAGTTTTAGTAGCGCTATTTCGGTGTTTGGGAGCGAAAGCTTAATGACTTCAGAATACTACTTGTGCTACGCAACATATTATAATTATTAGACAGTAATTGCAGAATGCTAAGATTGTATAGAAACAACTGTAAACTAATTTTAAATGCATCGGAATGGCACCTACTGTTTTAGAAGAAGACAAAAGGCATGCTAGAACCTGTAAACGCCCTGGCGGACGATCGGAGACGTTTTGGATATCATTTCGATATTAGGAACGCTCTTAGGTTTTTTAAATTTTGGTAGCGTTATTTCGGTGTTTGATCGCGACTGCTTAATGGCCTCAAAATGCTACTAGAAGCACGTAACATTAATAGAAAGTAATTACAGAATGCTAAATATTGTACTGAAACAACTGTAAACTAATTTTAAATGCATCGGAATGGCACCTACTGTTTTAGAAGTAGACAAAATGGCATGCTAGAACCTGTTAACGCTCTGGTAGACAATTTGAGACGTTTTGGATATCATTTCGAAAGTACAAACGCTTACATTTTTTAAGTTTTAGTAGCGCTATTTCGATGTTTGGGAGCGACAGCTTAATGAATTCAGAATGCTACTAGTGCTACGTAACATATTATAATTAATAGACAGCAATTACAGAATGCTATAGATTGAACAGAAGCAACTGTAAGCTAACTTTAAATGCTTCGGAATGGCACCTACTGTTTTAGAAGTAGACAAAATGGCATGCTAGAACCTGTAGACGCCCTGGCGGACGATCTGAGACGTTTTGGATATCATTTCGATAGTAGAAACGCTCTTAGGTTTTTTAAATTTTAGTAGCGTTATTTCGGTGTTTGAGCGCGACTGCTTAATGGCCTCAAAAAGCTACTAGCAGCCCGTAACATTAATAGAAAGTAATTACAGAATGCTAAGATTGTACAGAAACAACTGTAAACTAATTTTAAATGCATCGGAATGGCACCTACTGTTTTAGAAGTAGACAAAATGGCATGCTAGAAGCTGTAAACGCTCTGGCGGACGATCTGAGACGTTCTGGGTATCATTTAGATAATAGAAACGCTCTTAGATTTTTTAAGTTTTAGTAGCGCTATTTCGGTGTTTGGGAGCGAAAGCTTAATGACTTCAGAATACTACTTGTGCTACGCAACATATTATAATTATTAGACAGTAATTGCAGAATGCTAAAGAATGTACAGAAGCAACAGTAGACTAATTTTAAATGCATCGGAATGGCACCTACTGTTTTAGAAGTAGACAAAATGGCATGCTAGAACCTGTTAACGCTCTGGTAGACAATTTGAGACGTTTTGGATATCATTTCGAAAGTACAAACGCTTACATTTTTTAAGTTTTAGTAGCGCTATTTCGATGTTTGGGAGCGACAGCTTAATGAATTCAGAATGCTACTAGTGCTACGTAACATATTATAATTAATAGACAGCAATTACAGAATGCTATAGATTGAACAGAAGCAACTGTAAGCTAACTTTAAATGCTTCGGAATGGCACCTACTGTTTTAGAAGTAGACAAAATGGCATGCTAGAACCTGTAGACGCCCTGGCGGACGATCTGAGACGTTTTGGATATCATTTCGATAGTAGAAACGCTCTTAGGTTTTTTAAATTTTAGTAGCGTTATTTCGGTGTTTGAGCGCGACTGCTTAATGGCCTCAAAAAGCTACTAGCAGCCCGTAACATTAATAGAAAGTAATTACAGAATGCTAAGATTGTACAGAAACAACTGTAAACTAATTTTAAATGCATCGGAATGGCACCTACTGTTTTAGAAGTAGACAAAATGGCATGCTAGAAGCTGTAAACGCTCTGGCGGACGATCTGAGACGTTCTGGGTATCATTTAGATAATAGAAACGCTCTAAGATTTTTTAAGTTTTAGTAGCGCTATTTCGGTGTTTGGGAGCGAAAGCTTAATGACTTCAGAATACTACTTGTGCTACGTAACATATTATAATTATTAGACAGTAATTGCAGAATGCTAAAGAATGTACAGAAGCAACAGTAGACTAATTTTAAATGCATCGAAATGGCACCTTCTGTTTTAGAAGAAGACAAAATGCCATGCTAGAAGCTGTAAACGCTCTGGCGGACGATCTGAGACGTTCTGGGTATCATTTAGATAATAGGAACGCTCTTAGATTTTTTAAGTTTTAGTAGCGCTATTTCGGTGTTTGGGAGCGAAAGCTTAATGACTTCAGAATACTACTTGTGCTACGTAACATATTATAATTGATAGACAGTAATTGCAGAATGCTAAAGAATGTACAGAAGTAACTGTAAACTAATTTTAAATGCATCGGAATGGCGCCTACTGTTTTAGAAGTAGACAAAATGGCGTGCTAGAACCTGTAACCGCTCTGGCGGACGATCTGAGACGTTTTGGATATCACTTCGATAGTACAAAAGCTATTAGATTTTTTAAATTTTAGTAGCGTTATTTCGGTGTTTGAGCGCGACTGCTTAATGGCCTCAAAATGCTACTAGCAGCACGTAACATTAATAGAAAGTAATTACAGAGTGCTAAGATTGTACAGAAACAACTGTAAATTAATTTTAAATGCATCGGAATGGCAACTACTGTTTTAGAAGAAGACAAAATGGCATGCTAGAAGCTGTAAACGCTCTGGCGGACGATCTGAGACGTTCTGGGTATCATTTAGATAATAGAAACGCTCTTAGATTTTTTAAGTTTTAGTAGCGCTATTTCGGTGTTTGGGAGCGAAAGCTTAATGACTTCAGAATACTACTAGTGCTACGTAACATATTATAATTAATAGAAAGAAATTGCGGAATGCTAAAGAATGTACAGAAGCAACAGTAGACTAATTTTAAATGCATCGAAATGGCACCTACTGTTTTAGAAGTAGACAAAATGCCATGCTAGAAGCTGTAAACGCTCTGGCGGACGATCGGAGACGTTCTGGGTATCATTTAGATAATAGGAACGCTCTTAGATTTTTTAAGTTTTAGTAGCGCTATTTCGGTGTTTGGGAGCGAAAGCTTAATGACTTCAGAATACTACTTGTGCTACGTAACATATTATAATTGATAGACAGTAATTGCAGAATGCTAAAGAATATACAGAAGCAACTGTAAACTAATTTTAAATGCATCAGAATGGCACCTACTGTTTTAGAAGTAGACAAAATGGCATGCTAGAAGCTGTAAACGCACTGGCGGACAATCTGAGACGTTCTGGGTATCATTTAGATAATAGAAACGCTCTTAGATATTTTAAGTTTTAGTAGCGCTATTTCGGTATTTGGGAGCGAAAGCTTAATGACTTCAGAATACTACTTGTGCTACGTAACATATTATAATTAATAGACAGAAATTGCAGAATGCTAAAGAATGTACAGAAGCAACTGTAAACTAATTTTAAATGCATCGGAATGGCACCTACTCTTTTAGAAGTAGACAAAATAGCATGCTAGAACCTGTAAACGCCCCGGCGGACGATCTGAGACATTTTGTATGTCATTTCGATAGTAGGAACGCTCTTAGGTGTTTTAAATTTTAGTAGCGTTATTTCGGTGTTTGAGCGCGACCTCTTAATGGCCTCAAAAAGCTACTAGCAGCCCGTAACATTAATAGAAAGTAATTACAGACTGCTAAGATTGTACAGAAATAACTGTAAACTAATTTTAAATGCATCGGAATGGCACCTACTGTTTTAGAAGTAGACAAAATGGCATGCTAGAACCTGTAAACGCTCTGGCGGACGATCTGAGACGTTCTGGGTATCATTTAGATAATAGAAACGCTCTTAAATTTTTTAAGTTTTAGTAGCGCTATTTCGGTGTTTGAGAGCGAAAGCTTAATGACTTCAGAATACTACTTGTGCTACGTAACATATTATAATTAATAGACAGTAATTGCAGAATGCTAAAGAATGTACAGAAGCAACTGTAAACTAATTTTAAATGCATCGGAATGGCACCTACTGTTTTAGAAGTAGACAAAATAGCATGCTAGAACCTGTAAACGCCCCGGCGGACGATCTGCGACATTTTGTATGTCATTTCGATAGTAGGAACGCTCTTAGGTTTTTTAAATTTTAGTAGCGTTATTTCGGTGTTTGAGCGCGACCTCTTAATGGCCTCAAAAAGCTACTAGCAGCCCGTAACATTAATAGAAAGTAATTACAGACTGCTAAGATTGTACAGAAACAACTGTAAACTAATTTTAAATGCATCGGAATGGCACCTACTGTTTTAGAAGTAGACAAAATGGCATGCTAGAACCTGTAAACGCTCTGGCGGACGATCTGAGACGTTCTGGGTATCATTTAGATAATAGAAACGCTCTTAAATTTTTTAAGTTTTAGTAGCGCTATTTCGGTGTTTGGGAGCGAAAGCTTAATGACTTCAGAATACTACTTGTGCTACGTAACATATTATAATTAATAGACAGTAATTGCAGAATGCTAAAGAATGTACAGAAGCAACTGTAAACTAATTTTAAATGCATCGGAAGGGCACCTACTGTTTTAGAAGTAGACAAAATAGCATGCTAGAACCTGTAAACGCCCCGGCGGACGATCTGAGACATTTTGTATGTCATTTCGATAGTAGGAACGCTCTTAGGTTTTTTAAATTTTAGTAGCGTTATTTCGGTGTTTGAGCGCGACCTCTTAATGGCCTCAAAAAGCTACTAGCAGCCCGTAACATTAATAGAAAGTAATTACAGACTGCTAAGATTGTACAGAAACAACTGTAAACTAATTTCAAATGCATCGGAATGGCACCTACTGTTTTAGAAGTAGACAAAATGGCATGCTAGAACCTGTAAACGCTCTGGCGGACGATCTGAGACGTTCTGGGTATCATTTAGATAATAGAAACGCTCTTAAATTTTTTAAGTTTTAGTAGCGCTATTTCGGTGTTTGGGAGCGAAAGATTAATGACTTCAGAATACTACTAGTACTACGTAACATATTATAATTAATAGAAAGAAATTGCAGAATGCTAAAGAATGTACAGAAGCAGCAGTAGACTAATTTTAAATGCATCGAAATGGCACCTATTGTTTTAGAACTACACAAAATGGCATGCTAGAAGCTGTAAACGCCCCGGCGGACTATCTGAGACATTTTGTATGTCATTTCGATAGTAGGAACGCTCTTAGGTTTTTTAAATTTTAGTAGCGTTATTTCGGTGTTTGAGCGCGACCTCTTAATGGCCTCAAAATGCTACTAGCAGCCCGTAACATTAAGAGAAAGTAATTACAGACTGCTAAGATTGTACAGAAACAACTGTAAACTAATTTTAAATGCATCGGAATGGCACCTACTGTTTTAGAAGTAGACAAAATAGCATGCTAGAACCTGTAAGCGCCCCGGCGGACGATCTGAGACATTTTGTATGTCATTTCGATAGTATGAACGCTCTTAGGTTTTTTAAATTTTAGTAGCGTTATTTCGGTGTTTGAGCGCGACCTCTTAATGGCCTCAAAATGCTACTAGCAGCCCGTAACATTAATAGAAAGTAATTACAGACTGCTAAGATTGTACAGAAACAACTGTAAACTAATTTTAAATGCATCGGAATGGCACCTACTGTTTTAGAAGTAGACAAAATGGCATGCTAGAAGCTGTAAACGCTCTGGCGGACGATCTGAGACGTTCTGGGTATCATTTAGATAATAGAAACGCTCTTAGATTTTTTAAGTTTTAGTAGCGCTATTTCGGTGTTTGGGAGCGAAAGCTTAATGACTTCAGAATACTACTAGTGCTACGTAACATATTATAATTAATAGAAAGAAATTGCAGAATGCTAAAGAATGTACAGAAGCAACAGTAGACTAATTTAAAATGCATCGAAATGGCACCTACTGTTTTAGAACTAGACAAAATGGCATGCTAGAAGCTGTAAACGCTCTGGCGGACGATCTGAGACGTTCTGGGTATCATTTAGATAATAGAAACGCTCTTAGTTTTTTAAGTTTTAGTAGCGCTATTTCGGTGTTTGGGAGCGAAAGCTTAATGACTTCAGAATACTACTTGTGCTACGTAACATATTATAATTAATAGACAGTAATTGCAGAATGCTAAAGAATGTACAGAAGCAACTGTAAACTAATTTTAAATGCATCCGAATGGCACCTACTGTTTTAGAAGTAGACAAAATGGCATGCTAGAAGCTGTAAACGCTCTGGCGGACGATCTGAGACGTTCTGGGTATCATTTAGATAATAGAAACGCTCTTAGATTTTTTAAGTTTTAGTAGCGCTATTTCGGTGTTTGGGAGCGAAAGCTTAATGACTTCAGAATACTACTAGTGCTACGTAACATATTATAATTAATAGAAAGAAATTGCAGAATGCTAAAGAATGTATAGAAGCAACAGTAGACTAATTTGAAATGCATCGAAATGGCACCTACTGTTTTAGAACTAGACAAAATGGCATGCTAGAAGCTGTAAACGCTCTGGCGGACGATCTGAGACGTTCTGGGTATCATTTAGATAATAGAAACGCTCTTAGTTTTTTAAGTTTTAGTAGCGCTATTTCGGTGTTTGGGAGCGAAAGCTTAATGACTTCAGAATACTACTTGTGCTACGTAACATATTATAATTAATAGACAGTAATTGCAGAATGCTAAAGAATGTACAGAAGCAACTGTAAACTAATTTTAAATGCATCCGAATGGCACCTACTGTTTTAGAAGTAGACAAAATGGCATGCTAGAAGCTGTAAACGCTCTGGCGGACGATCTGAGACGTTCTGGGTATCATTTAGATAATAGAAACGCGCTCAGATTTTTTAAGTTTTAGTAGCGCTATTTCGGTATTTGGGAGCAAAAGCTTAATGACTTCAGATTGCTACTAGTGCTACGTAACATATTATAATTAATAGACAGTAATTGCACAATGCTAAAAATTGTACAGAAGCAACTGTAAACTAATTTTAAATGCATCCGAATGGCACCTACTGTTTTAGAAGTAGACAAAATGGCATGCTAGAACCTGTAAACGCTCTGGCGGACAATCTGAGTAGTTCTGGAAATCATGTCGATAGTAGAAACGCTCTTAGATTTTTTAAGTTTTAGTAGCGCTATTTCGATGTTTGGGAGCGACAGCTTAATGACTTCAGATTGCTACTAGTGCTACGTAACATATTATAATTAATAGACAGTAATTGCACAATGCTAAAAATTGTACAGAAACAACTGTAAACTAATTACAAATGCATCGGAATGGCACCTACTGTTTTAGAAGTAGACAAAATGGCATGCTAGAACCTGTAAACGCTCTGGCCGACGATCTGAGACGTTCTGGAAATCATGTCGATAGTAGAAACGCTCTTAGATTTTTTAAGTGTTAGAAGCGCTATTTCGGTGTTTGTGTGCGACTGCTTAGTGACCTCAGAATGCTACTAGCAGTATGTAACATATTATAATTAATAGACAGTAATTGCAGCAAACTAAAAATTGTACAGAAACAACTTGAAACTAATTTTAAATGCTTCAGAATGGAACCTACTTTTTTAGAAGTAGACAAAATGGCATGCTAGAGCCTGTAAACGCTCTGGAGGACGATCTGAGACGTTTTGGATATCATCACGATAGTAGAACAGCTCTTAGATTTTTTAAATTTTAGTAACGCTATTTCGGTGTTTGAATTCGACTGCTTATGGCTTCAAAATGCTACTAGCATAACGTAACATATTATAATTAATAGACCGTAATTCCAGAATGCTAAAGATTGTACAGAAACAACTGTAAACTAATTTTATATGAATCGGAAGGCACCTACTGTTTTAGAAGTATACAAAATGTATGCTAGAGCCTGTAAACGCTCTGATACGTTTTGGATATCATCACGATAGTAGAACCGCTCTTAGATTTTTTTAATTTTAGTAACGCTATTTCGGTGTTTGAATCCGACTGCTTATGGCTTCAAAATGCTACTAGCATAACGTAACATATTATAATTAATAGATCGTAATTGCAGAATGCTAAAGATTGTACAGAAACAACTGTAAACTAATTTTATATGAATCGGAAGGCACCTACTGTTTTAGAAGTATACAAAATGGTATGCTAGAGCCTGTAAACGCTCTGATACGTTTTGGATATCATCTCGATAGTAGAAACGCTCTTAGATTTTTAAATTTTAGTAACGCTATTTCGGTGTTTGAATGCGACTGCTTAATGGCCTTAAAATGTTACTAGCAGCACGTAACATATTATAATTAATAGACCGTAATTGCAGAATGCTAAAGATTGTACAGAAACAACTGTAAACTAATTTTATATGAATCGGAAGGCACCTACTGTTTTAGAAGTATACAAAATGGTATGCTAGAGCCTGTAAACGCTCTGATACGTTTTGGATATCATCACGATAGTAGAACCGCTCTTAGATTTTTTAAATTTTAGTAACGCTATTTCGGTGTTTGAATCCGACTGCTTATGGCTTCAAAATGCTACTAGCATAACGTAACATATTATAATTAATAGACCGTAATTGCAGAATGCTAAATATTGTACAGAAACAACTGTAAACTAATTTTAAATGCATCGGAATGGCACCTACTGTTTTAGAAGTAGATAAAATGGCATGCTAGAGCCTGTAAACGCTCTGTCGGACGATCTGAGACGTTTTGGATATTATCTCGATAGTAGAAACGCTCTTAGATTTTTTAAATTTTAGTAGCGCTTTTTCGGTGTTTGACCGCGACTGATTAATGGCCTCAGAATGCTACTAGCAGTACGTAACATATTATATTTAATAGACAGTAACTGCAGAATGCTAAAGATTGCACAGAAACAACTCTAAACTAATTTTAAATGCATCGGAATGGCACCTACTGTTTTAGAAGTACCTAGTTAAAATGGCATGCCAGAGCTTGTAAACGCTCTGTCGGGCGATCTTGTAACGCTAGCTCTCGCGTGAATTTGATTAGTCCAATATTAAATAATATTTGCAAATTTAAACGTCGCCGACCTTTCGCGTTATCAAGAATCCGGTGTGTTTCAGCAAGATAAGATAGCGCAGACCGAAGTTCCGCCCGTGATAACAGCGCGAACAAAGGCGAGACGCGCGCCGTTCCTCCCCACCTAATAGTTTTACAAAGCACATAAAAGGGCTTGCAGAACGCATTTTAGGAGAGATTTCCAAGAGATTCCTGATTCTCCTCCAGCATTCATTCCAGCAAACACTTAGTTCCCGATCCTTCATCCTGTCCTATCCAGAGAGTTCCTCCGTCGACTCTACCAGTACCTAGGGAACCGTTCCGAGGCTGATTTCAAGTTAGTGGTTTCGCAGGAAACGCCTGACACGCCAGCAATATATTCCTCTAACCCTCCTAATAAGCTGAGTTCAAGTTAGTGGTTTCGCAGGAAACGCCTGACACGCCAGCAATATTTTCCCGAAACCTCCTAATAAGCTGAGTTCAAGTTAGTGGTTTCGCAGGAAACGCCTGACACGCCAGCAATATTTTCCTCTAACCCTCCTAATAAGCTAAGTTCAAGTTAGTGGTTTCGCAGGAAACGCCTGACACGCCAGCAATATTTTTCCGAAACCTCCTAATAAGCTGAGTTCAAGTTAGTGGTTTCGCGGGGAACGCCTGACACGCCAGCAATATTTTCCTTGTAAAAATCCTACACCGAAAACAGTTTGTAATTCAGTAATAACTAACGTAATATTGAAATCCCAGCTCCCTTGCATTTTAAATTCACCGCCTTGCTATTCAAGCAGAATTAGAAGCTTTAAGCTACCTAAGTAGAATTTACTTGAATTAATCCTTGAGAATTGCAGCGGCCGTCTTGCCTGGGAATTCTGCGGACCGAACCGTCAACCTCGCCGAAGAATACACGTGGAGGTGCCGAGGTTGCTAACCTCGAAAATCCTGTCGATTTGATAAATCGAGTTACAAGCGAAATCCCGTCGTGCGGCGAACCTCACAGAGTATTTTAACAACAAACTGTAGCTGCACAAATAGGGTGAGAACTCGCGTTAACAGTTTTAATTTGTTGTTTGTCGACAGAAACCAGAATTCGCAGATCGGCGAATTTGACAGTCTGCCCGGCGTTGCAATCAGCGCGCAGCTCGTCCCGAGGAGCTACAAAGTAGCGGCCCGGCCGACCACGACGTCCGCAAACGTATCGCGCACGAGGTCACGCCCGCGAGAACCAGGAAGCCGCGATTTTATACTATCGTTAATTTCGAGCAATGTACATCTCATTTAATTAATTAAACGAATATTTACTTATGTACGATAGGTATATAAAATAAATGTTATACAGGATACTCCGTTGGTGTTTTGCTTATTTATGGTATATCTGAGCTAACGATCGAACCTTAACTCCGATTTATGAGCTAACCCCTGGTAAATAAATATTACAACCCCTTATAAGCAGGGGGGGATATTACAATCTGAGACGCTTTGGATATTATCTAAATAGTAGAAACGCTCTTAGATTTTTTAAATTTTAGTAGCGCTATTTCGGTGTTTGACCGCGACTGATTAATGGCCTCAGAATGCAACTAGCAGTACGTAACATATTATATTTAATAGACAGTAATTGCAGAATGCTAAAGATTGTACAGAAAGAACTGTATACTAATTTTAAATCCATCATAATGGCACCTACTGTTTTAAAAGTAGACAAAATGGCATGCTAGGTCTTGTAAACGCTCTGGCGGACGATATGAGACGTTTTGGATATCATCTCGTAAGTAGAAACGCTCTTAGATATTTTAAATTTTAGTAACGCTATTTCGGTGTTTGAATGCGACTGCATAATGGCCTTAAAATGCTACTAGCAGTACGTAACATATTATAATTAATAGACAGTAGTTGCAGAAGGTCAAAGATTGTACAGAAACAACTGTAAACTAATTTTAAATGCATCAGAATGGCACCTATTATTTTAGAAGTATACAAAATGGCATGCTAGAGCCTGTAAACGCTCGGGCGGACGATATGAGACGTTTTGGATATAATTTCGTAAGTAGAAATGCTCTTCATTTTTTTTAATTTGAGTTACGCTATTGCGGTGTTTGAGTGCGACTACATAATGGCCTCAAAATGCTACTAGCAGTACGTAACATATTATAATTAATAGACAGTAGTTGCAGAAGGTCAAAGATTGTACAGCAACAACTGTAAACTAATTTTAAATGCATCAGAATGGCACCTATTATTTTAGAAGTATACAAAATGGCATGCTAGAGCCTGTAAACGCTCGGGCGGACGATATGAGACGTTTTGGATATAATTTCGTAAGTAGAAATGCTCTTCATTTTTTTAAATTTGAGTTACGCTATTGCGGTGTTTGAGTGCGACTGCATAATGGCCTTAAAATGCTACTAGCAGTACGTAACATATTATAATTAATAGACAGTAGTTGCAGAAGGTCAAAGATTGTACAGAAACAACTGTAAACTAATTTTAAATGCATCAGAATGGCACCTATTATTTTAGAAGTATACAAAATGGCATGCTAGAGCTTGTAAACGCTCGGGCGGACGATATGAGACGTTTTGGATATAATTTCGTAAGTAGAAATGCTCTTTATTTTTTTAAATTTGAGTTACGCTATTGCGGTGTTTGAGTGCGACTACATAATGGCCTCAAAATGCTACTAGCAGTACGTAACATATTATAATTAATAGACAGTAGTTGCAGAAGGTCAAAGATTGTACAGAAACAACTGTAAACTAATTTTAAATGCATCAGAATGGCACCTATTATTTTAGAAGTATACAAAATGGCATGCTAGAGCCTGTAAACGCTCGGGCGGACGATATGAGACGTTTTGGATATAATTTCGTAAGTAGAAATGCTCTTCATTTTTTTAAATTTGAGTTACGCTATTGCGGTGTTTGAGTGCGACTACATAATGGCCTCAAAATACTACTAGCAGTACGTAACATATTATAATTAATAGACAGTAGTTGCAGAAGGTCAAAGATTGTATAGAAACAACTGTAAACTAATTTTAAATGCATCAGAATGGCACCTACTATTTTAGAAGTATACAAAATAGCATGCTAGAGCCTGTAAACGCTCGGGCGGACGATCTGAGACGTTTTGGATATCACTTCGTTAGTACAAACGTTCTTAGATTTTTTAAGTTTTAGTAGCGCATCTTCGGTGTTTGAGCGCGACTGATTAATGGCATCAAAATGCTACTAGCAGTACGTAACATATCTTATATATATTTCTAAAAGTCCTGACTGACTGACTCATCAACGCCCAGCCCAAACCCTTGGACCTAGAAAGCTGAAATTTTGCACAGAGGTTCCCTTTATGATGTATACAAGGAATAAGGAAGGATATTTCGAAATTCAACCCCTAAAGGGGTAAAATGGGGGTTCCAATTTTGTATGGAAAAATAATATTAAATAGACATTTCGACTTGAAACTTCGTAGGAGTACTCCTAAAAACAAATAAGCAAACACGTATTTCGTGATTTTCCGAAAATCAACCAATTAGGGGGTGAAATGGGGTAAGTAAGCCTAAAAATCGATATGGGTGTCGTTATTGAGGTTTATTGGGACGTTGATTGCGAAAATGGCATTTATTTTTAAGTCCAAGACGGTGAACATGACATAAGGGAAGAAACGGGACGGGACGGGACTAGACTGGACGGAACGGGACGGACTGGACGGGACGGGACTGAGCGGGACGGGACTGGACGGGAAGGGAAAGGACGGAACGGGACGGGACGGGACGGGGCAAAGCGGGACGGGGCGGGGCGGGGCGGGACGGACGGGACGGAAAGGGAAGGAAAAAGATGGGATGGAAGGGGAGGGGATGGGATGGAAGAGGAGGGGCGGGACGGGACGGGAAGGGACGGGACTGGACGGGAGGGAAAGGGGCGGGACGGGACGGGAAGGGTCGAGACGGGGCGGGGTGGGGCGGAACATTATTTAATACACAAATAACGAACCTCGCGCGAACGAAGTCGCGGGTAAAAGCTAGTTATAATTAATTGACAGTAATTGCAGAATGCTAAAGATTGTACCGAAACAACTGTAAACTAATTTTAAATGCATCATACTGTTTTAGAACTAGACAAAATGGCATGCTAGAGCCTATAAGCTCCCTGGCGGACGATCTGAAACGTTTTGGATATCATTTCTATAGTAGAAATAATCTAAGATTTTTTAAATTTTAGTAACGCTATTTCGGTGTTTGAATGCGACTGCTTAATGGCCTCAAAATGCTACTAGCAGTACGTAACATATTATAATTAATAGACAGTAATTGCAGAATGTTAAAGATTGAACAGAGGCTAGACCTTGTAAACGCTGTGGTGCACGATCTGAGACGTGTTGGTTATCAGTTTGATAGTAGAATCGCTCTTAGATCTTTTTAATTCTACTTATGCTACTTCGGTGTTTGAATGCGACTGCTTAATGGCCTCAAAATGATACTAACAGTACGTAATATATTATAATTATTAGACAGTAATTACAGAATGTTAAAGATTGTACAGAAGCAACTGTAAACAAATTTTAAATGCATCGGAATGGCACCTACTATTTTAGAAGTAGACAAAATGGCATGCTTGCGTCTGTAAACGCTCTAGCGCGCGATCTGAGACGTTTTGGATATCATGTCGACAGTAGAAACGCTGTTAGAATATTTAAATTTTAGTAGCGCTGTTTGGGTGTTTGAGCGCGACTGCTTAATGGCCTCAAAATGCTAGTAGCAGCACGTAACATACTATAATTAATAGACAGTGTGTCTAAACTCAAAGAGTGTACAGAAACAACTGTAAACTAATTCTAAATGCTTCGGAATGGCACCTACTGTTTGAGAAGTAGACAAAATGGAATGCTAGAGCCTGTAAAAGCTCTGGCGGACAATCTGAGGCGCTTTGGATATAATTTCGATAGTAGAAGCGCTCTTAGATTTTTTAAATTTTAGTAGCGCTATTTCGGTGTTTGAGAACGACTGCTTAATGGCCTCGAAATGCTACTAGCAGCACGTAACATACTATAATTAATAGACTGTTATTGCAGAATGCCAAAGATTGTACAGAAACAACTGTAAACTAATTTTAAATGCATTGGAATGGTACCTACTGTTTTAGAAGTAGACAAAATGGCATGCTAGGTCCTGTAAACGCTCTGGCGGACGATCTGAGTCGTTTTGGATATCATTTCGATAGTAGAAACACTCTTAGATTTTTTAAATTTTAGTAATGCTATTTCGGTGTTTGAATGCGACTGCTTAATGGCCTCAAAATGCTACTAGGAGCTCGCAGCATACTATAATTAATAGACAGTAATTGCAGAATGCTAAAGATTGTACAGAAACAACTGGAAACAAATTTTTAATGCATCAGAATGGCGCATACTTTTTTAGAAGTAGGCAAAATGGCATGCTAGAGCCTATAAGCTCTCTGGCGGACGATCTGAAACGTTTTGGATATCATTTCTATAGTAGAAACGCTCTTAGATTTTTTAAATTTTAGTAACACTACTTCGGTATTTGAATGCGACTGCTTAATGGCCTCAAGATGCTACTAGGAGCTTGCAGCATACTATACTTAATAGGCAGTAATTGCAGAATGCTAAAGATTGTACAGAAACATGTAACGCCCCGTTTTACGAGCGCGTTTAATAATTATTAACTACTTTTGGACCACGATATATGCCAATTGAGGCAGGTATAAACTACCATTATTTCGTTGGAGCGTGTGGTTGGCGATAACAGCCGCTTGCGAGGGATTTTCTTTTTCGATTTTGCTAGCAGACGAAGAAGTCAGCTTTTGTTTTAATTGACAGCGCCGCAAGGGATGATGCTAGTCAAAGCAGTCTGCACAGATTTAACTAATGAAAGATCACTTTAGTGATAATCCGCGAACCGCCGTTCACTTCCGTGTATTGGCGTTTAGGCGTAAAAGAAGGGCAAGCAAAGTGCCAAAAAAAGGATAGACTAGGGGCTAAGCACTCGCAGAGCGTAAATCGCGACACCTGCGGCGCAATTTTTTAACAAATTGGGGTCCCGATAATGTCTTCGAATTAACTGGCGTCGAGGTCCGACTTATGAGACGTGCAGAGGTCAATCAGTATCTACAAGGATTCTTCCATCACGATATTGCGGCGCACTACACCCCCAAGATGCGACCTGCTTGTGTATTATGTAAGTACAACCTAATTCAGCGTTTTTATCGTACTGGCGGATTGCCGCATAAAGAAAATAACAGCTAACTTAAGGCCTTAGGTGTTTATAACTGTTACGTACGTGATCAGATTTTTTAAAATTGCAATTGACGCTTATTGCGTGAATCCTAATTAATCTCAATTGCTGAATTTGTATGTACTCCTTATTTGTGCAGACGCAAATGCCAGAGTAGCGTTCCGCACAATTGTGATTTTATTGTAATTAATTCCTTTGCACTTATCATAAATTGGTTACTTGCCTTATGAAATTATTTAAGTCAATAATCTAGTATAGTTGTTTGACAATTATCAGCCATTAGGCTACAGTGGTATTGTACTTGTTGCTAGTAATTATTTAATTGAGTAAATGTCCCCATGCTAACAATTGGTTTTATTAATATATTTTTCTACCACGTTCCCGACTGCACGATTGAAATGTCAACAGCAGAAGCGCCAAAGGTAGGTGGTGGGTTTACTAGCTGAATTCGTATCGGTTGTGAAGACAACCAGGCGCCCTAATTTTTTTGAATGTTGTAAGTAGTTTTTGTGGAAGCCGAAAGGATCTGAACCTATTCCTTGCTCACGCCACAAATCTATCGAAGATAGGTATCTGAGCTAGTCCCGGCCGTGTGCGCCCTTATTCAAAGGGGTGGGACAAACAACTGGAAACAAATTTTAAATGCATCAGAATGGCGCATACTGTTTTAGAAGTAGACAAATTGGCATGCTAGAGCGTGTAAACGCTCTGGCGAACGATCTGAGATGTTTTGGATATCATTTCTATAGTTGAAACGCTTTTAGATTTTTTAAATTTTAGTAACGCAATTTCGGTGTTTGAATGCGACTGCTTAATGGCTTCAAAATGCTACTAGCAGTACATAACATATTATAATTAATAGACAGTAATTGCAGAAGGCTAAAGATTGTAAAGAAACAACTGTAAACTAATTTTAAATGCATCAGAATGTCACATCCTGTTTTAGAAGTAGACAAACGATTTCTACAAAGCAACACGGAAAAGTCATTTAGTTTAACATATGAAACCTCATACAGAGAAAAGCCTTATACAATTGTTCTGCTTGTGACTACAGGACAGCAGATCAAAGTAGTTTAATTAAACATATGAAGTCTCACACAGTAAAGTATGATTACAAGACAACACAGAAAAGTCATTTAGTTCAACATAACATGAGGACTTATGCAGGAGAGAAGCCTTATACTTGCTCTGTGTGGGATTTCAAAACAACACTGAAAATTGCTTTAGTTATACATATGAGAATACCTAGAGATCATTTAATTTTACATGTGACATCTAATACAAAGTGTCTCGTCAATAGCTATGGTTTGAGAGCATATTAGGGGGATCTGTTTTTATGTCAAAACTGACTTTTCATTTTCAACATATGTTCTAAACTCAATCGTTACGAAGTGTTATATATGATATTTTAGATGTTATAAGAATTGTTGTATATGACATAATGCTTTAGATGTAAGAAGATTGGATGTAGTAGAAAATAATAATAAACTCAGGATTGTTATAAACAATCTACGCAGATGACGACTCAGATATATAACATGGTAACAGCTAAAAAGGCGAATCCAAGAAATTAATAAAGCGTTCATATTAAACGACAAACAATAAACGGAAACATAATTCAAAATATTAAAATGGATCTGAAGCCACCCAATGAGTTAGAGCTTACAGAAAATGTCAGCGAGAATTGGTAAAAGTGGAAAATTAGGTTTCTCACCTACATGATAGCTACAGAGAAACATAAAAAAAACGATGAAGTTAAAATTTCACTGCTACAGCACTATGGTAGAAGGGGGACAAGACATATTTTCTGCATAAGGTATATCTAAAGCTGAAGCAAACAATTATAAGACAGTTTTGCAGAAGTACGATGCCTACTTCGAGCCCATGAAAAATTTAGTTTTCAAAAGATTCAAATTCTTCACACGGACGCAGAATCGGGAAGAGAGTATGTAACGGAGTTGAAAAAAAATTTAACATTTGAGGTAGGCAAGTACAAGCCAAGACGAAGTCGCAGCTTGTTGCCTGCCGAAAATGTTAATAGGCGATACATTCCGAGTTATCGTATTATATTTTTCCCGCTGCTTATTTTCCTAGATTTTTGAAAAAATCGTTTGGTTTGTCTCCTGTCACCAGGATTAATTTTAGTGAATCGTGTTACCTGTGAGTGTCACATTTCACATAAACACTTGCAATTATAAACAAAACGTCTAAGTCTGCATCTTGCGTTGCTTATTTTATTATCCTAGAACTTAATAATAATATTAAGTTCCGTTGTCAAGAAAAAGCAGCAAACATATATAATCACCGACTTACACGTTTTGTTACTAAGGCTGTATCACTGCCTTACATGATCAGTAGCGGGAAAAGATAGTTAAGGTTTGAAAAGCAAGGGAGACCTGCAATCAACACATTAAGATTGTAGCAGAAGAACAAGTCCAAGAAATAAATGCTATCATAAAACAAAAGTACAGGAAGAACACTGGTGAGGTGGCTAAATCACACAAACAAAATATCTAAAAAGGTAAATGCAGACCCTGTGGTACAGAACATCAAACTTGTGGAAGCAAATGTAGGAGATGCGGTCTACCCAATCACTACGCTAAAGTGTGAAGCTAAGTTTATACCTAAAATACAGTTTAAAGCAGCCACGCAGCCAGCAACAGTGCAACAGCAGAACAAGCAATAACACAGAAAATTGAGGACAAATCACTATATTTAAATGCTTTATTTGAAGTAGTAGAGGAAAAGGCAGTTGCAGCAATAACAGAAGGGAAACTTTCATTTAAATAATACTTGTGGATTAACGGGAAGCTAGCAGAATTTAAGATCGATACAGGATCAGATGTAAACATATTACCCGACACAATTTACAATCAAACAACATCAAGACCACAGTTGAGCGAACCAGACTCAATAATAGCTTCCTAGTTCCTACACAGGTCACAAACTTCCTATATTAAGTTATTGCATGTTAGAATGTAAAGCAAAGAAAACAGGAACCGAAGTATTAAACTTCCATATGACAACAATACCAATAATATGAGCCAATATCTGTCTACAGTTAAAATTAATAGCAAGAACAAATTTCATCTGTGAGAAAGCATCCTTTATCTAATAGACTTGTCTGTCCGTCCGTCCGTCCGTCCGGGACGCTGTTTCAGCAGCCAAACCGTAAGAGATAGAGAAAAAAGTTATTAAAGTTATATGTTTGGAATGGTAATGTCAGGTCAGGAACCGAATTTCAGTCACGTGACACTTCCGGTTTTCGAGAAATCACAAAAAAGACCGTTTTTCAAATAGAACGCGTATTAAATAAAAATGTTTCAGTGGCCAAACGGAGCTGCGACCCTCTGCGTCTTAAAACGTCGATCGGGTTAGGCAACCACTTTGACACCTTCCAGGTCTGGGTACAGTTTTTATTTAAGGTTATCCTGTACTTAACTTAAAATTCTGTTTTTAAAATATGCAACCCACCATACCGGTTGACAACTTCCACTTTTCAGCTTAAGATAATAATCTTAATGAGGCAGGTAATGGACGTTTGGCCTAAAGCAAACACAACAGGTAATACTAATGTGTTTATTTTGAATTCTATTTTAACCATATTATTATCCAAACACTTTCGCAAAATAAATGTAGATAGTATGTAGAATTTACTTCTAAATTATTTTTGAGTTAAATATCGTAGGTTTCTTTTTATATAGTATCATAACATCTAAATATATTTTTCATATCGCCATAATTTTCCTATTTCAGATTGCTAAATGAAACTATTTATATCTATGCACATCTCATTAAGGTTATCCTGCACTTAGCTCCAAAAACTAGGATATAACTCGAAATTTTACAATGATTCTATGGCTTTGGTTTAGGGTATGAAGCAATGGTCGATATTTTAAATTGACTATTATGGTAATACCTAGCCGGCTATGTCATCAATTTTTTAAATTGTTGCATTGATTATTTATTATTAAATAATTAGTGATAAAATGGACAATAAGATATTATAGAAAATAATTGCGCTATTTTAATTCTGCTTAAACCATCATTTACGGCATTTTATTATCTAGCCGGCTTCAGGAACGTATTTTTTTCAAAATTTCTTGTTTTTGAAATATTTTGATTAAAATAAAATAACGGTAGGCAACATACATTACTTCTGAAATTTTGCCGGTCCGTTTGCCTGCTGCTAATGACGTGATTAGCGTTAAACCGCTTTCCTTACAACTAGCAATCTTCTTATCGTAAAATACTTTACTGTTATTACCCTTTCGTTAGCCATGCGTTTTTAAGATTTATAATGAGCTTTATATTATTGTCAGGTTTTCTTGACGAAGTTACTAACTTTTATTAAAAGTTGATAAAAAATGACGTTTATCTGTAAGCGTATTTATTTCTGCTTTCCATATTTGTGGATATATTGCGATGGTATTTAGCCCTCAAATCGGGTCTGATTGCAGTGCGAGCAAATGACAAATTAAATCATTAAAGCACAGAGTTGTAATAATGCAAGCATCTGAGAAAATTCACATAAATTGCCAAATCATATTAACACTGGTATAATTCGCCAATGAAATTAATTGTAATTGAATAGACACAGAAATATGGAAGCTCAAATTCTGTGTATTGGGTTTAGCAATGTAATTTTAATCATAATGTAATAGATTTGCACAAACTAAAAGTCGAATCTAAATTAATTAAGAACTGGCACAAAAAGTTCAAGTTAGACACAGCTTAAAAATGGAAGCGTAGAAAGTAAAGTCATGAGAGAATGAACAGCAAATGAACATTTTTAATAAAGGTGGGAAGAAGAATGACTAGAAGAAGAAGGTAAAGAACATAGAAAAGCCAGGCAAGTCAGTTATTACATGAAAATACAAGACTTGGGGATTTGAAGAGATTGAAATAGCAAGAAATTAGATGGAATTCAAATAAGCAAGAAATTAGACAATGTTGGTGGATTAAAAAACTAGTCAGTGCAGTGATAAACAATGGGCATTTAAGTGTTATAAAAATGAAGTGAGTGGCGCATTAAAAAAACATTGAGAAATGAACAATTTCAAAAGACAATAATTTTAGTACATAAGAAGTTTGTAAATAACTGATAAAATTTGTTAAAATTAGATTATAAGTTATGTTTTTGTACCTGGTTGATTTCCTAAATTCAAATCTGTAGACAGTGTTTTGTCAATAACGAGGGGATAGCGATTGTTTTCAATAAATTGATGAAAGTGCTTGGTTTTTGCTCTATCTTTAATCATAAAAATTTTATAGAAAGCATAAAAGTATAAAAAAATAAATAGCACCATCGTAATCAGCGAATTCGAGTGTATCAGCACAATTGGAGGCAAGAAATTCCAGGTATTTGAGTTTTTGGCGTTCCGAGGCAGGTTCGGCAGTTGGCGAATTCCTGCGACATCAGCGAGCAGCATCGTGGGAAGGCATAGGGTGTCAGGATTCCTCCGGCAGCTCCACACATCAGGCCAGAACACAACCCAGCATCACGAGCAGCCCGGGGAGCAAGATTTCAGCCAGATTCATCACAAGGGGGCCCTTGTGCTACAAAGTGAGGTTAGTGAATTGTCCAATTTTGATCTGCCCATCGGTGTGAAAATCACGGAATACCTTATTTGCGACCTGGAGGACACGAAAATCATAATAGTTCCTATGGATGGCGAAGTATTTTCCCAGGATTTGCAATTAAAATCGTCAAGTGGAGCCCCATAAAACAAAATGCGAATACGGCGTCCTTTTTAAGAATGCACCAATAGCTAACGATCTGGAAAAACAAAGGAATACATAGACGCCACTTGAAGGCAATTATTCAAAATCTTACCATCAAAATTTGTTCATTTAATTGTTAATAAGCCAATTTCACACGCGAGCTGAGATAACGAGAACTTGGTGCGATAGAATTGACATTTCAGTTTAACAACGGCACATTACGCCTACATTTCAGGTCAATCTGCCTACTTTTCAGAAGCGTACCGTAGAATTTTTAACTTGGAAAGTCAGGAACCCAACACCCGAGATTTTGAGTTTTATTTTCATGTCTCTGTTTTAAAATTGAGCTAGCGAAGTTCGTAAATCAGATGAATGGATTAGAAAAAAGGCAAACTACCATAAGAGTAATTCTCAATTTTGGCGTACCCAACGAAATAAATTAATCAGTTAGTTTGATTTTAGCAAGTGGTAGAACTCAATTAAATATTGTGTGGTGACTCTTTTTATTTATTACATTAATTACAAACATACAATTATTATACGTACAGGGTCATTGCAATATTTATTACGCATGTTTAGAAGATATTGAAATTGTGCACGAAAAATAATAATAAATAAAAAACTCGTATGTATCTTAGTTAGTTTTTATTTTCATATTAACATTAAAAACAATTAGTACATGGTTTTTTCATATATTATTTCAAAATAAAACATATTTATTTTTAAATTTATTAAATAATAAAGCAGGAATTTATTTTTCAACTATAAATAACTAACCTGTTTACAAAATCGGTATATATTATTACGTAATATTACAATAATTTCATGATACCTATTACTACAGCCTTACAAATGAAAATCTAATTATAAAATTACTGGATATCTAATAATACATATTTAAAAATCAAAATGTAAAAATAAATAACGGGGATGTTCATAATCATAGGTCCACGCATTTTGTGTCCCTAATCGGTAGATTTCTGCTAACTCGAGAGTCTACTAACTCAGGAATAAGCGCTCCAAAGTAAAATTTTTCTAATTTTGGTTCCATTTTGTTTAGCCAAAAATTGTCATCTTTTTCTATCTTTTGATAGCCTAAATCCTTACTGGTATAAATAATAAAATAGCAATAGGATCTGCCTGTTATTTGTAACTGACCCTGTATTTGATACATATAGTTGTGTGTGTTTTTTAATGAAACCTCTGTTACATTATGTTTGATTTCTTTAACTGTACAAAATCAATACTCTTTGTTTCCACAGCTTCCGCAACGGTCATATTTCTAGCTGTGTATGGGCATTTTACTTCGATAATGCCATTGTCATCTAATAATCCATCGGGTGATGCTGCCAAATATGGTTTATTGGGATGTACAAATAGTCCACATTTCTTCACGTTGAAACTAAACGTGTTTTGGAATAGCGCAATGGCATTCTCTTCGTTAATAATACCGTGATTGGTAGCTTTACATGTTATATGTGGCCCCGCATATAAAATACTTTTGACTAGATTGGCAGTGGACGTATTTGGCTTCATTTTGCAAACCCTACCGAAGTTGCTGTCATTATCATAAGCAACTTATTAATGGTATACCATACTGGAATTCCATTTTGTTGAAAAACAGTAGTTTCTTGCAATTAGTTTGCCAGTAAGGTACTTTCAATTGCCTTCTTAGAAGCATATTGTATTGTTGTCCTACAGTTTTATTCTCTTTTTTAACCGTCTTAAAATTCGGGATTACGTGAGTTGCTGAACAATTGTTTGTAGTTTGCCCTGTACTTGGATTGTCTCCCGATCTATACGTGCGTAATTATAAAATGGGTGTTAATTAAAAAAAGTCTTTAACATGTAGTGCGCCAAGGAAAAGCAAAAAGAAGCTTTTGAAAAGGGCTAGAAATGGGAAATGGTAAGTAGCTAGAATTTGGAATATAATTAATTATGTACAGTATTTTACCTTTATTTTAAGACGTTATGTAATCAAATTTAGTAGAACCTATAAAAAACTTCATAATAGTTTAAAACCGCCACTGTTTTTGAAATTTCACGATTAGTGTTAATTGTATTAGTAGATATTTATAATCACACAAGAAATATCAAATTCTTTTAAACATACATGCCCTCGATTTTATTATTAATTTAACTGTTTTGAAAAAAGTAGTAAGTATGTATTTCTATACAATATTATGGTGATGATGGTTTATAAACCTATAACTAGCGCGTCTAAAATGTTATGTAATTGTAATGACCAGAATTATGTACAAAATCAAAGTACTGCCTCATTATAACTCACCCCCAAAAAAAAATAATTAAAATTCATGGTGTGCATGCACATTAGACACTGCTAAAATTAATTAATTTATATCCATAAGTTATTAAGGTAATATAATTTAAATACTGTAAAACTGATTTTCATTAATGCCGTTTTTTGTAACTCCCTATATTTTGAGATATACCTTTAGACCCACTTTTTTCTTAATTGCACCTGGGCTGCAAAATTCCCACATCCCGAATTCTCTTAAAAAATACAATTGGCCAGTGGAAAGCCTTCAAATAGCGAATTTCACACAAATAATAATTTTAAGGTTTTTCTGATTATTATAACCATTTTGCAACCCCAAATCCACCTGGGCCGCCAAATTCCCACCTCCCGAATTCCTCAAAACAGCGAATTTCACACAAATATTAATTTTAAGGTTTTTCTGATACTTATAACGTTTTCCCCATTTTCCAACCCCCAAATCCACCTGATCCGAAAAACTCCCACCTTCCAAATTCTCTTAAAAAGTACTATTGACTAGTAGAAAGCCTCCAAACAGATCATTTCACACAAATATTAATTTTACAATTTTTCTGATAATTATAACGGTTTCCCCATCTTGCAACCCCCAGATCCATCTGGGCTGCAAAATTCTCACATCCCAAATTCTCTTAAAAAATAAAATCGAGACCAGTAGAAAGCCTCCACACAGCGCATTTAACACAAATATTAATTTTACAGTTTTTCTGATAATTATAACGGTTTCCTCATTTTGCAACCCCTAAATCAACATGAGCCGCAAAATTCTTAAAAACCCACAGATTCCTCCAAATACTGCCAAAAACAAAATTAGACATTTTTGTCTTTCCCCATGTTTATGCGAACATCCAATTTGCTGCAAATGCACCTCCACTTTCTACCCCTGTAACTTCGCCCCCGTGCATCGCAGACCCCAAAAACCAGCTGTACCAGGAGCGCTGGCCCATCCTCTTTCCAGCTAGCCCCAAATCACATTTGGATCTTTCAAAAAGTATGCGATGTAGCAGCACCGAACGCTTTTGATTGCAAAAAATCGTTTTAACCCCCGTACTTGAGCCCCCTCGAATCTTACATTTTCACAACCTCTCCAGAAAGTTCGCTCTTGACGAGATCTTCAAAATGACACCAACAACATTCACCTGCGATACGTACAACTCTCAAAAATTAGCGAAAACTGTGCATTTTCCAAGCGTCACACAAATCGCTAAAAGAGCACCGTACTAGCGTCACATCTCCAATTCGTTAAACATTTTCAACGTTAAAAATTTAAATTAAACAAGTAAAAGAGTAGCTGTCATTGAAGACGAACAGCACTCGGTGTCTGAGTCACTCACTCGCCGGCTAGTCCCAATACGAAAACTTGCGCGTAATTCAAAACTACAGTATGTTGGTATAATGAGCTAGCTGGGTCTTGGCCCTTGGGACTTAGTGCAGGAGTCAGTGTGGCCCTTAGGCTAAAAAGTTCGGAGACCACTGGTCTAGACTATGAATTGCAATTTTAAAAACAGTGGTATCTTACTAAAGTTCAGAGCTTCCGCTTTTTGTCATGCGTAGTAGTAAACAACCCTAGTTTTCTAGTTAGTGTTATTCTGGTTTCATTTAATCTCGTTTTTAAATTAGCCTAGGCAATTTAGGTTTTGACAAATGCAGAAAATAAACTGTGCATGAAATGAACTTTTTGATTGGCAGAAAGTAACCGTTTGTCAAACAGTTTCTGCTTGATATGGGCTATTGAGTTCAGAATCGAAAACAAAAATGCCGAACTACTGAAAGCCGTAACAAGCGTCTAAGTTATTTTCTAATTTGTAATTTGTATTTCTAGGAAAACTAATGGGCTCCCATCTAACGAGAGCCAATTTTGTGAAGAAATGGCATTGGACTCGGATGAAATTATTCCATGCCAAATTCCTGCGACTGATCAGTGGTCGGAAGCAATGGAGTTGAAGTGGAATACTATATCCGAAGATTTAAAAACAGAACCTGCAGTTCCAGAAATTAAAGATACAGGAATCAGCGGACGTCGCATCGTAGACATCCAACATCTGTTTTCGGCTTTGAAGTCTTTAAAGCATTCTGGTTTTGACTGCAGCTTTTTCGACATGGATGTTATCTCTGAAAAAAGGATGGGATTAAAAAGCATCTTTACAGTAAAGTGCAAGGTTTGCAATAGCGAAAATACCATCAGTACTGAAAGTGATGAAGGTGTTGATATCAACAAGGCGGCAGTATGTGGCACGTTAGCAATTGGGGCAGGTTATAGCCAATTAAAGGAATTATCTTCTTCACTGGATATACCAATGATGTCAGAGAGGACATATTATTCCAATGAAGCAACAGTTCAAGAAAAAGTGCAAGAAGTAGCCTGGGAAGAAATTAAGTTAACTGGTCATGAAGAAGCACGTTTAGCTAGAGAAGCAGGTGATGTTGACGTCGATGGCTTTCCCATTATTACTGTGGTAGTAGATGGGGTTGGAGCAAACGTTCTTACAGAACAAACTATAACGCTGCGTCTGGTGTTGCATGTATTATAGGAGCAAAGACAAAAAAAAATTTGTACTTGGGCGTAAAAAATAAATATTGTTCGTTCTGCCAGAAATATTCTTCAACGAAGACCAGCATACCAGATCATAAGTGTTACAGGAACTGGACGGGCACATCGACTTCGATGGAATCTGCAATTATTATGGATGGGTTTAAACATTCCCTAGACTTGCACGGCGTAAAATTTGGAAAACTTATAGGCGACGGCGATAGCAGCGTCTATAAAAAAATTTGTGATTCCAAACCATACGGTGCCAATTTTTATATTGAAAAAATAGAGTGTCGTAATCATATATTGCGTAATTATTGTAATAAAATTAGAGAATTATCGAAAACAGCAAAATTGAGCAGTGCTTTAAAAAACTTTTTAAAATCTAATATTTTAAGATTTCGAACTGCCGTTGTAAGTGCCGTAAAACACAGAAAAGGTGAAGCTATGCCACTAGCAGTGAAAATTGATAATTTAAGAACATAATTTATTTTATTTATTTATTTATTTGGATTGTTTAAGCTGGTGCCAACAGTGCTTACGTACTAAAATTAGGCCACAGCGTACATTAACGATAAACATATTGCCTAATATAAAATGGCAAAACCGCTATAAATTAAATTCAACTGCTAGTACTAGTACAGCAAACCGTAACTACACACCACACAAACTAAACTTGAATATTTTCATTAAAACAGAAATCATAACAAAGTGATAGTAATAATAATTAATAACAATGGGAAACATAACACAACTATAAAGAAATAAATCCACATAACTTAACAAGAAACAGGAAGCGGTCCAAGCAGTGCACAGAAGCAGTTAGTTTTGAATGCTTTAATGTTTCCATTAAAAATATCGATTTCATCGATAAGTTTGTTAGCCAAATCACAGGTTGTGTATAAAGGTGAGTACCGTAGTATATTAGTTCTCGGTTTATCTAAGTAGAAATAAGCCCGAAAACGAGCTGTATGTCTTGGTACAAAAAAATTTAGTTGCATCAAAATTGAAGGGCAACAATCAATTCTGTAATGAATTACACGGTATAAGAAAATAAGGCGGGAAATATTCCGACGTATTTCTAACGTATGAAATTTATATGTATTTAATAACTGCATGTAAGAAGGTTCCATTAAAGTAGGGATGGGCGCGTGACGTGAAAACAGTCGTGTCACGTCGTGTCACGGCGTGTCACGTCGTGAACGTGACTAATATTTGAAAATCGTGACGTGAACGTGAGTGAACGTGAGTGAAAATTTCCAAAGCGTGATTCACGTTTCACGTTAATTTCACGTTAAATATTTAGTAACGAATAAAAAACTGCAGGGTGCAGCAACTTTTAAATTCATTAAATCACAAATTGTGCCAAACAAGTTACATTATGTGGTTTTATTTTTGGCCCCAATTATAAATCCTTAAAGTTCATACCTTCACATAAAAGAGAAGATTATAATGCAAATAAAACTATAGATGATAATGATGAAATACATAGCAAACGACTCAAAACTGGTACATCAGCATCAGATTCTTATCTTTCTACACTTAGAGATAGCTCTGACGATGACACATGTAATTAGGATGATGTCGAAACAGAACTAAATTAGTATGTTAAATTAAAATTCGGAAATGTAGATGACTTTTTAGGATTTTGGAAAAACAGTGTAAATACGCCACTGTTAAAAAAACTTGAGAAATTTAAAACATACCGGCAAGTTCCGCTACAAGCGAAAGAGTATTTTCTACAGCTGGGCGAATTTTAGAAGAGCGCAGAATTCGTCTTAACGCTGAAAATGTTGATAACATATTATTTTTAAATCAACATTTTAATGTTTAGATGTGTAGATGAACTTATTATTCTAATAAAAGTAATGGTTTGTTTTTTATACTCGGCTAACGCTGAAAATGTTAATTACGTTTTATTATTAAACCAAAAATGTATTGTGTAGATGTGTAGATGAACCTATTTTTAGAAAAGTACCTAATGTTTTGTTTTATATACTCGACTTAACACTGAAAATGTTGATTACGTTTTATTTTTAAACCAATTTATTGTGTACTTGTGTAGATGAACTTATTATTCTAATAAAAGTAATGTTTTATTTGTATACTCGCCTTAACGCTGAAAATGTTGACCCCTGTACGTAAAATTAATTTCAAACCTACGAATTAAAAGTGTTGCCTAGCAACATATACCTTCTGTACTGATACCAATAGAGGAAACGTCAATTCCAATGACAACTTTCAGTATTAAAAGTAATGTCTTTGAAGACAGCTGCAAGAAATATATTTGCGAGAAATCAGTATTTATCTCTTGTCGAAGTTATTGTAGTAAATTTTCATTTTTTTCTTTTTGTCAACTATTCTGATTGCAACATATCACGTAAATTATGTCAGGTGCAAAACATATTTTTTTTCTATAGCACATGTTAAAGTGTGCTTTTATCAACTCAAAACAAAAGGTCAAGTTTTACTTTAACAGCAAGGGTAGATAAAGTAGCACTTTAACATCAAGGATAGATAATGGTTATTTAACCAACAAGTGTGTTAATAAAGGTGATTAATAATCGAGAGATTTTAACGCGTGAGCGAGTGGAGCGAGCGAACGCGTTAATGAGCGAGATTATTAATCACCGATTAACATAAGAGTTGGTTACACGACTTTTCCGTCAATCGTACGTTTATTAAAATCCATCAAAAATATTTATTAGTTTTGACATTTCAGATACATTTGACGTTTAGTACGTATGGTTGCCGATGCCAATTTTGCGGCAATTAAAATACTTGGTGGTTGGAAATCCACATCTGTTGCCGAAGGATACATTGAGAACTCGATAGGTATAAAATACAAACTGCCACAAAGATATTGAGCGAAGCGTTTTCTAATGTAAATATTTATATTAATAAATCTACGGAATAATTTAACCTTTAGTTTTGACATTTCAGATACATTTGACGTTTAGTACGTATGATTGCCTATATAAAATCATTGCGAAAACGGGTCTATTAATGCATGATTTTTTAGACAAAATCATGCATTAATGAGTCGATATATAAACGATTGACGGAAAAGTAATTTAATTTTCTAACTTTTGTTTGAATTAAATATGACAGCTTCGTATTATCGTAGCAACCCAATTTAGCTACTGACATTTTGAAATGTCATTGACTGTCCTTATTTTCTTATTAAATATATAAGTTCTTGCTATAGAAAAAAATATTGTATTATACACGACGATAATAGTACTTTATGTAACTAGTCCTCAAAGCAAGACTTTAGGGGACGAGTCGTAATGTTTCCGGACGAGGCGGAGCGAAGCGCAGCCAAGTCCGTAATATGAAGATGAGTCCTCTAAAGCCATTTGAGGACGTGTTGCATACAACGTTTTTTTGTATTAGCTCTCCAAACATTATAATATGAAGTTTCAATTACTATTAACGCGGCATTATATTAGGAGGCCGCGCGAAAATGTATTTTTAGCTCCCCAAACTGGTTACTTTGTAAACTGTCTAGGATCCTCAAAATGGCCATTTAGAGGCATTGTACTTAAAGTCGTCATGGCAACTAATGTTTGAGTCCGCTAAAAAGTTGCCATGACGACTTTAAGTACAAGGCCTCTAAATGGCCATTTTGAGGATCCTAGACAGTTTCCAAAGTAACCAGTTTGGGGAGCGAATACAAAAAAGTTATTTCTATCCACTCTTGAATCATTAACGTCTCGACTTCGTCTCGACGTTAAACGATTCACTCGTGGATAAAATTTAACTTTATCGTCTTGTATAATAAATTACTATTAGTTCTCTATAGGGTTTTTTCATTGGTTTTAAATTTGAACATTCTGTTCTATCTGAATTTAAATTTTGAAATAAAAGCTGCGTGTCACGTCGTGAGTGGCGTGTCACGCCGTGAACGTGAGTGAACGTGAGCGTGAACGTGCGTGAACGTGACTGTTTAAAGCCAGCGTGAAACGTGCGTGACGTGAGCGAAAAATCACTCACGCGCCCATCTCTACATTAAAGGATATATTCCAGTGGCCTTATAATGTAGAAATCTCATAAAACGTTTTTGAACTTTTTCTATTTGCTCCTTATAAATACTGTATGCTGGAGACCATACAACAGCAGAGAACTCTAGCCTCGATCGAACATAGGCATTATAAAGTTTAATTAATGTAGAAGTATTTTTGAAATTTAAACTATTTCGTATTAGAAAACCTAACATTTTCAGAGCACTATTTACAGATATGGTGATATGTTTAGAAAATGTTAGTGAACTGTCAAACGTAACACCTAGATCTAAGACATCATTTTTGACTGAAAGCAAATTGTTACCTATACTGTAAGGATATCTAATAAAAAATTTCTTTCTGGTGAACGTCATGGTTGAACATTTGTTAACATTGAAGTAGAGCTTATTCTCTTGGCTCCATTGATAAATATTTTCAATATCTTTTTGAAGTAATTGGCAGTCGTTAACAGATTCTATTACGTTCCATACTTTAAGATCATCTGCGAACAGAGCATGTTTTGAGTATTCTAAGACAGCTGGTAAGTCGTTTATAAACAAAAGAAATAATAACGGTCCCAAATTTGCACCCTGAGGAACACCCGATGATGAATTATATTCTTTAGATACACAGCTTTTATAAACTACACGTTGCCTTCTATTGTTAAGGTAAGAAGTGAAAAACAGTGTTAATTCTTTTGAAAATCCAAAGGAGTATAATTTTTTAATTAAGATTTTGTGATCCACTTTATCAAAAGCCTTGGCGAAATCGGTGTACACAACATCAACTTGCAAATTATCGTCCAAGGTTTTAGATATTTCTTGAGTGAAAGCATATAAATTAGTGACAGTTGATCGATTGGGTATGAATCCATGCTGAGTAACTGATATGTCTGGTTTTACTAAGGAAAATATTTTTTTATATAAGATGGTTTCAAATACTTTGGATATCGATTGTAATATGGATATAGGTCTGTAATTTAGTATATTGGTTTTATCTCCTTTTTTGAAAATTGGACATACTTTGGCAATTTTCCAATCATCTGGGTATGTACAAGTGTGCAACGAAAGATTGAATAAGGCTGTTATAGGAGAAGCTAAAAATTCAGAGCATGCCTTGTATATGTAAACCGGAATACCATCAAAACCAGTCGCAGTTTTTGGTTTCATAGATCTTAAAGCTAGGATCGTATCTTCAACAGTTATATGGTCAATATGAAATATAGCATTGACGCACATTTGCTCCTCCAAGTCCATAACTGAATCATCCCGGGTATAAACCGATTCAAAATAATCAGCAAAAGCATCTGCTGCTTCTGTGTTATTACTAAAATATAAATTATTAACGTGCATGTTCTCTGCAATTGAGTTTGCTGATTGTTTAGTTTTTATAAACGACCAAAACTTTCCGGGTTCATTCAGAATCGACTCTTCGGCGGACGTACAAAATTCATTAAAAGCGTGAAAAATATCCTTCTTAACTTGTTTGCGAAGCTCTATATGTTGACGATGTAGGTGATTATCGTACGGCCTTTTTTTAAATTTTTTGTGCAAGCGATTTTTCTTTTTAATATTTTTTATAATATTTAACGTAAACCACGGAGGATATTTGTGGTTTATTGGTTTTGTTTTTGGTGCTGAACCAGTGAGAGCTAAATTAAAAAGTTCGTAGAACTTTTGAACAGCTAAATTGATGTCGGTAAAATTATTTTATCGCCAACCGTCAATAGAGCCATGCATTACCATAGCGATTTTCGGAAGTAAACAAACACTTTATCTTACTGTACAAATCAAACACTTTACCTGCCGCTAATATTTATCAAGATAGCCATGACTGCATGTCATTAAACAAATATCGTTTGTCGCTGTCAGGAGGTCACGACTCCAACAGCAAAAGTTTTGTCGCGAATTATTTATAAAAAGTAATGGAAGAAGACATTCAAATAATGGAAGAAGACATTCAGTGCACGCCGCCTGAAATTCAGAAGAAGGCATTAGAGACGTCTTTCGAAATTCTACCACAAAAATCAGTCGAAAAATACAATCGCCAATATGACATATTCATGGAGTGGTGCAAAAAACACGGAATTAAAAAATATAGTGAAAACGTTTTACTGGCGTATTTTTACGATTTATCGAAAGAGTATTCTCCTTCTTCGATGTGGTCGTATTACTCCATGGTGAAAGCAACCCTTTCAGCAAAAAATGACGTTGACATTAGTAAATATAAAAAACTTACGGCTTTTTTAAAACAAAAAGGAAGAAATCACATTCCAAAAAAGTCCAAAACTCTTTCACAAGAAGAAATACTTAAATTTTTACTAAATGCGCCTGATGAAATCTATTTGATGATGAAGGTAATTTATGCAAACCTTTCAAAGCCAATTTGATATTAATGTAGTAATTATTTTAGATTTGCGTTGTGTTTGGCATTGCTGGAGCTTTACGTAATGAAGAACTTTTGAATTTAAAAGTAAGCAACATAGAGCACAAAGAAACAATTCTGGTTGTTTGTATAACTAAAACAAAGACCAACAGGCCTCGATTATTTGTGATCACTTCAGAGTTTGAAGGAAAAATAAAATCCATAGAATTATTTAACAAATATTTAGCTATGCGCCCTAAGCAGACGCCCCACGACCGATTTTTCCTAACTTATAGAAATGGCAAATGCACAGTCCAGCCAGTTGGAATCCATACTTTTGGTAGTGTACCAGGCAAAATTGCGAACTATCTGCATTTGCCAGAACCATCACTTTATACGGGACGTTGTTTTTGTCGAACGTCCGCCACTCTCTTTGCCAACGCAGGCGGCAGCAAGGAAAATTAAAACGCCACGGAGGGTGGAAAAGCGACACGATTGCAGAGTCCTATGTGGAGGAATCTGTGCTCAATAAAACGAAAATCGCAAAGACGATTTTAGGTGAAGATCAAACTGACAACATAATTGTTACCAATGATAATTGTACTGAAGATTTACAATGTATTAACATAGATAATAATCCTCAAACATTTTCAATTCAAACTCCTTCGACTTTAGGAATTAATTTTTATAATGCGTCAGGGTGTACGTTCACGTTTAATATAACAAATAATAAGTAGATTTGTTTTGTATTCGCTATTATTTATTGTTTACGTTGTCATAATAAAATGTGATAAGTTATAATATCTCCATTTTTTTTAATTATACATTTTTACGGTTGGCGATAAAATTTTGTATGCACCACGTCAGTAAAGTGTCTTTATCGCACTCGTCTGTTACTCGTCTCGCTCGCTTCGCTCGCTCGACTCATAATCTCAGACTCGTTCGATAAAGAATCACTTTACTGACTTGTTACATAAATAACTATAAAATGTCCCAGTTAGTGTTCCGCAATTTGTGATAAAGCATTAGAAAGTCGGCTTTTTTGTAATTGTATTGCTCACCCCCAAATACATGTTCAGATTTTATTGTTGTGCACTGCAAGGAGCACTCAAGTGACGGATGAAGTACATCCTCATTAACTAACGGATTATTACATTTAACAACATACAGTGGTATATTAGACAGAACAAAATCTAAAATCCTACCCATCGCATTAATTACAGTGTTATACTGCATCAAATTAAAAAAATTTAATTAAGTCACACAGCTTCTGCCGCCGCAAATCTTCTAGCTGACAAGCTATTGAAACGTGATACTTTAAACGAGCATTGAACTAGGCAACACTGTTGGACGTGACTACAATGCTTTGGTATCTATATATACTACGTCATCATGGAAGTGACTAGGTGACCGACATGGTCATGGTATATATGAAACTAAAAATTGCTTCCCCTCTAAAGAAAATCGGATAATACATCTTCCCCTCTACCTATATATAGTTTTAAATCGCTTCTAGTACGCCTCCTTCATGTGGAAGCTAGGTCGCCCTGTTTAGATAATGGAAGTGACAACTTAACAGGCATCAATATATATATATATATATATATATATATATATAATTTTCTAATCGAGTGACACCTCAATAGCTACATCGTTGAGTTAGAATCGTGATCTTCGTCGAAAAGTTGTGATCATTGCATGCAGGGCTACACTATTACAGTTGCCGTTCCTAATTTTAACGGTAACCCCCATCTTCTGACAACTTTTTGACGGAAAAATAGTAAGAATAATCCCCAGAACATCCTGATAACTTATGGATGTCCTGTTGCGGGACACCTTGTATATTAAAGTAGTTCATTTGAATTACATTTGATCTAACTAATTTTTCTATCAATAATTGTGGTTTGGTCTAAATATTGAATCTTATATTTACTGAGAAGCCATTCTTTGAGTGAGTTACTTTCTCCAATTTTATGTTATTCCGTGTTAAAGTCACATATAGAAAATTTATTTTTGTTTTGTTTCCAGATATTGCATTTAATAAATCCAACCTGTTAATTACTGGTGTTATAAGAATGAACGTGAAACATGAATTAGTTGATCATAAAGTGCATATACAGCGAGAAATCATTCAAAATACTGTTGGCAACACGACGACTTATCACGGATTGAATATTAAAGAGGAGGAAGTTGATGTAAAAGATGATTTGCTTATGTGTGCAGCAAGTAGAAGTTTCTTAGACGAACAGTTTGTTTGCAAGCTCTGTGAATATGTAACAGTAGACGAAAGTAATTTCCTGGAACATATAAAGACACATGCTGATGAAAAAGAAAAAGGTAATTTAGTGAGCCATACAAAAACGCATACAGGAAAGAAACCTTATTCATGTTCTATTTGCCAATATAAAACAGCAAGGAAAAGTTGCTTAAGTACACATTTTAAGAATACTGGAGAAAAACCTTATTCATGTTCTAGTTGTGAGTTTAAAACTATGCAAAGAAGTTCTTTAGTAAGCCATATGAGGACACACACGAAAGAAAAACCCTATTCTTGTTCTATTAGTGACTATAAAGCGACACAAAAATATAATTTAGTAATTCATATTAAGACGCATACAGGAGAGAAACCTTATTCGTGTTCTATTTGTGAATATGAAACATTACAAAAAAGTAATTTAGTTAGCCATATGAGAGCACATACAGGAGAAAAATCTTTTTCTTGTTTTATTTGCGATTATAAAGCAGCACAAAAAGTTACTTTAGTAAACCATATGAAGACTCATACGGGAGCAAAACCTTATTCTTGTTCTATTTGCAAATATAAAACATCGCATAAACTTACATTAATAAACCATATCAGGACGCATACAGGAGAGAAACCTTATGTGTGTTCTATGTGCGAGTATACTGCATCAGCGAAAAGTAACTTAATTCAACATATGAAAAAACATACTGGAGAAAAACCTTTTTCTTGTTCAATTTGCGATTATAAAACAAATCAAAAAGTTTCTTTAGTAACCCATATGAAGACGCATACAGGGGAAAAACCTTATTCATGTTCTATTTGCCAATATAAAACAGCAACGAAAAGTAGCTTAGTTAGACATTTGAGGACTCATACTGGAGAAAAACCTTACTCATGTTCAATTTGCAATTATAAAGCAGCACAAAAAGTTAATTTAGTGGTCCATATAAAAACACATACAGGGGAGAAACCCTATTCCTGTTCTATTTGCAACTATAAAGCAGCAGATAAAGATAAGTTAGTAATTCATATTAAGACGCATGCAGGTGAGAAACTTTATTCGTGTTTTTTTTGCGAGTATAAAGCAGTACAAAAAAGTAATTTAGTTACCCATATGAAGACCCACACAGGGGAGAAACCTTATTCGTGTTCTATTTGCCAATATAAAACGGCAAGGAAAAGTTGCTTAGTTAGTCATTTGCGGACTCATACTGGAGAAAAACCTTTTTCTTGTTCAATTTGCGATTATAAAACAAATCAAAAAGTTTCTTTAGTAACCCATATGAAGACGCATACAGGGGAAAAACCTTATTCATGTTCTATTTGCCAATATAAAACAGCAACGAAAAGTAGCTTAGTTAGACATTTGAGGACTCATACTGGAGAAAAACCTTACTCATGTTCAATTTGCGATTATAAAGCAGCACATAAAGATAATTTAGTGAGCCATATAAAGACACATACAGGGGAAAAACCCTATTCCTGTTCTATTTGCGACTATAAAGCAGCACATAAAGATAATTTAGTAAATCATATTAAGACGCATGCTGGAGAGAAACTTTATTCGTGTTCTATTTGCCAATATAAAGCAGTACAAAAAAGTAATTTAGTTAGCCATATGAAGACACATACAGGGGAAAAACCTTATTCATGTTCTGTTTGCGAATATAAAACAGCAAGGAAAAATAGCTTAGGTAGACATTTTAGGACTCATACTGGAAAAAAACCTTATTCAAATTCTAGTTCAATCATCACATAAACATACTTTATTAAACCATGTTAGGAAGCATACAGGAGAGAGACCTTATTTGTGTTTTATGTGTGAGTACCTATACTGCACCAGCGAAGAGTAACTTAATTAAACTTATCAGAAAACATACTGGAGAAAAACCGCATTAGTTCGAGTTAATAGTGCTTATGTTTTACGTTTTTAGTAATATTACATTCATGTACATACAGTATTTTATTTCGTTTATTGCAAGGTGGAAGACCAGATGGTAGCTTGTTATCGATCTGAACTTCACCTTGAGGTTTTTCTCACTAATAATTATTAATTAATTTTTCTAATGTATTATTCGTTTATTTTTGTGGATAGGAAAAATAAAGACTTATTATTGTAATTATTCTATTTGTGAGTGTACTGCAGCAGAAAACAAATTTAGTTAGACATATAAGAAGACATCCAGAGGAAAAACCTTTGTTCTATTTGCAATTATAAAGCAGCATGAAAAGTTACTTCAGCAAGCCATATGAAGACGCATACAGAAGAAAAACCCTATTTTTGTTCTATTTGTGAGTATAGAGCAGCATGGAAAAGTACTTTAGTTAACTATATGAGGACACATAGAAAAAGACTTGATTCACGTTCTGTTTGCGGATGTAAAATAACAGGTAAATAGTAATTTATGCGCCAAGGGAAGGAAAACATATACGAATTAAGTTTGCTGGCAATAGAGTCCGGGACTGTTCAAAGATGTTTGCATATTTCTGATGTTTGATTGATCTACTTTTGACATTTGAATAAAGTACTAAAAATCAGTATATTATAGATGTTAACTGATACACTGATATACCTACTAGTCACATTCCCTAGTGACATAAGTGTTGTAGTTGTAATAATGTACTTACTATAGCAGGAGAGGAAACAAATAAGTAAGCTACACATTTGAAAATACATACAGGAGAAATGCCTGATTGTTGTTCTATTTTCTATTATAGTTTATTTGCGGTTTTTTACAAATGATATTTAAAATGTTCCTCAGGTTTCTGTAATTTATTTAGCTAAAAATTTTTCGATGATTAATGCTTCATATCTGCTGCAATGTTTTTTTATTGTATTAATTAAATCTTGAAATATTTGTTTATATTTTGTTTTCATTCAAATTTTTTATGTTTAAGTGGCAGAACAGTAAGAGTAATGATGATATCATTATTATTAACAGTATTATGTGCCTTTAGATATATGTGGATGTTGATGAATATGTCATGGTGTTATTTTAAGGTTATCTGATAAAAAATTATATTTGCATAAAGGCGTAATAAACCTCTAAGGATAAGTGTAGCGCAATATAGGTAGTGTTTTATAATTCTATGTTAAATCAAATTGTACAGGGTGGCCAAATTTCGATATTTTCATAGGGAATCCCACTAAGTATAGAATATATGGAAAAATTGACTTTCCCATCGTCGATATTTATTTTTTTTGAGCAAAATGTAATGGTGAAATCCAAAATTGCCTATCATCTTTTGTTTTCGAGTTATAAGCAAAAGTTCAATTTTTCAAAATATTTTCGAAATTGGAGTTATAGCATAAAGTTGTATTTTTTTATATGGAACTCATAGTTGCCATAGAAAAGACAAATTTTTTCCCATTCCAGTGATATATATCATGCAGGGTCAAATTATTCATTTTCACTACTTTATTGCAAAAGCTCGTAATTTTCAAAGTACATAGTTTTTAATATTCCATCGTTTTCTAGTAGGCTTGTGTCACTTAGAATTCACCTGATTAAACAAAGTATTTGTCATTGCATTGTTGCAATACCGATCGTTTAATTGACAGAGTTAATAGCGTTTGATTGTTGATTATAATATTTCAGCTTAAAAGTGCGAAATGGCATATAAAAATAACGAAAAGTTTGATAGTTTTATTTAGGGTAATAATAATTTTGAGGCAGCAAGTAATAGCTATTTAAGTAACAAGGAATGTAAGGACCTATTAACATTTGAGGTAGGCAAGTACAAGCCAAGACGAAGTCACGGCTTGTTGCCTGCCGAAAATGTTAATAGACGATACATTCCGAGTTATCTTATTATATTTTTCCCGCTGCTTATCGAAATTTTCCTAGAATTTTGAAAAAAATCGTTTGGTTTGTCACCTGTCACCAGGATTAGTTTTCGTGAGTCGTGTTACCTGTGAGTGTGACATGTCACACAAACACTTGCAATTTATAAACAAAACGTCTAAATCTGCATCTTGCTTTGCTAATTTTATTATCCTAGGAACTTAATAATAATATTAAGTTCCGTTGTCAAGAAAAAGCAGCAAACAAATATAATCACCGACTTACACGTTTTGTTACTAAGGCTGTATCACTGACTTACATGATCAGCAGCGGAAAAAACATATTTTATCTACAACTGTTGTCATATATATATACATTTTACACTTATAGAGGGATGTAAAATGTTGCTCATATTACACGCTCATATTACACATGTGTAATATGAAATTGTAAATAAATAACAAAGTTGCCTTGATTACGACGGACAATGACAGATCGCCGTGCCGTTGACAGTCATCTAAGTGTTCTCGAAATTGTGTTGTTTATTGATAACCACACTATAGTATATTAAGTATTAAGAACGGTAAGGTCATGTTACCGATCGAAGACAATTGTTTGGAGGAGGAGCGAAGCGACGACTCCAATTATTGTCTGAGATCGGTAATTCCTTAACCTTCGTGATGCTTATGACGTTTTTTGCACGATAGAAATGTATTTTTCTTCAAACGTCAGTAAAATGTGACGTTATACCACAGAATACTATGTTGGTGGCACTGTAAGTCTATGTCAATTTCGAGGTTAGCAGGTTGGATTTTCCGTCAGTTTTGACATAGACTGTCGCAAAACCTAACCTGCTAACGTCGAATTTTTACTTACCGGTCTAGAACAGTAAGCATAACTTACTGATTTGAAAACAAACGCGGTAACTAGGTAAAATCGTTCTATCGTGCAAAAAAATATTTAATAATGGCAACTTCTAGTGACGACGACGATATAAATGTTACCTGTACACCACCGGAAATTCGAGATGCAGATAAAATCGCATCGCTTGATTTGTACATCGTATAATCGAGCGTTACATCCATCCGGCGCTCGAACTGCTGATAACAAATCACGCACCCGCTATACGCGAAGAGAGAGCGGCTGTACCGATAACGCGAGGCGAAGAGTATAAAAGAGTACTCCGCAACCATTTTACTTCACTTTCTGAGTGTGTTCGCAGAAAACAAATCGTAAACAAAACTGCAGGAGACATAGGCCACGACTATCGCTCATTATACTGGGCAGCGACTATACTTCGCTCCGGGTCAATAATGTCACCGCCATCGATACTTACGTGCTAAGGGGGTGGCAGTTCATCAAGGATGGAAGAAACACGTCCCGAGAGGAAATTGTTAATTTTATTAATATGCAAATCATGTGCTTAAGAATCGCCTATTAGTTTGTACAAATAGTTAAAAATAATATGCCGTTGAAATATATATTGTGTTTTCCTGACCATATAGATTTGAGATTGAGTGAACATTTTGTTCGTTTGAGCTTACCCGAGATATAAATCCAGAGCGCCCTTCGCAGGGACCGATAAAGTTCAAAACGTTAAAACCGATTAGACAACAAAACCTGTTATTATGTTTCTTCCGCCTTTCTTTGTAAAAAACCCCTGCAACTCTGATACTATTTTTACACACCGTCTATTCATGGCTATATATAAAGTAAACTAATAACCCTAATACAATGCGGTTTTGACACGTAACAATGGTCACGCTGACACAATTTGGTTGATTACAGTTTTTAAGAAATTTTACAATTAACTTGAAAAATACTCTTAAATTCTTCTCATATTTGAAGTATTGCAAAAAAGGAATGTTATTCAATACTAAGTTGAACTATAAATTAAAAAAGTGTTATTAATTTGGACATTTATATGAAATTTATTATTTAAGGTGTCTAACAATTAGAAAATTAAAATGTAACTATGCAATTTTAAAAAACTAACCTAAGGGATGAAAAGCTTTGTTGATAAAAAAGCAGGTAAGAAATAAAATGAAATTTTGGAGGAAATACAAACAAATTTTTTGTAATAACATGGGAAATAAAAACCATGAAATGAATGGAAGAGGTTTTCATTAGAAAAATTGATTAACAACTTGAACTTTATATTAAAATAATAAGAAAAAATTATAATTATTATAAATTAGTTGATGGCATTGGAACCAGTTCAAGACTAATATTAAGGTGGAGTAATTCGGAGTAAGGTGATAGAAAACTGGAGTAGAATGAAGTTGCAGTATTTGAGATAGGGAAAATCGGAACAGGAAGGAAGAAATGATGTAGTAGCGGCAGACGGTATTGTTGAGCACTGAAATAATACCGAGATTTGAAGGAAAGTACGTTGAATTGCCTATGATATTTCTGGCAACACTAGACGATGTCATGAGAACGGTATCAACGGAATGTAAGAAGCTATAAATAATAAACATGGCTATGCTGTAGAATGCAGAAATATAGCATAGTATCATTAAAAGTAAATATACAATATATGAGGAATTCAAAGAACTATTTGTACAATAATACTGGAGTAACTCACACCAGGCTCAAGTTCGCACCGAATTGACGTCAGGCAAATACGTCGAGAAGGGAAAATCGCGAGAAATGTACATTATGCACCGATAAAACAAAGCGCAGTATCTGACACCCAAACTATCGGAGGAAGAGATTATACAACACCTGTCGTCGCACTGAAGCTGAAATTACCAGAGCAGTAGCCGTGCAGAACGTGAAGACATTAAAAGACTTTTTGGAGATTGTACCTACGACACTATGACTTGGCAGTGTACAAACAGAAGCGAATCCAAAACCTAAATAACAGTTTTAGTAAAAGAAAATTGGAAGAATCGTTTGGAAACAACTTTAGGCAGAATAAAGATAATTATACAGATTATAACAGGCAAGAAGGTCGCTACAACAATAACTACAAGAGAAGTTACAAACAAAGAAGAAACTACAACAATAACTGGAATTAGAACCAACAGAATTTCAATAAGAGGAACAATAGTAGAAGAAATTACGATGAGCTTATCGATGAGCGAAACAAGAGAAGATGCCAGGAAATAGACACAAATCAACAGCAAAGTCGACTATTCGTAAACACCACTTTTGTTGGGGGAAGAGACAACAATTGTGACGACATAAACAGAATAGAAATAGCAGAGGTGCACGAGGAGCCCTCGATAGATTTAAAAAAACCCCAATTTATGTAAATACACAACTCGCTAACTTTTCCATCGCCTACGATAAAACGGAGGAATATTTATTAGAAGAACGAGAAGATAAAGTTTTAAACTCATGTTTACCGTTTATTAAATCACAATTTTTTGGGTCAAGGATATTATGCGCTAATTAATAGTGGAGCAATGGTTTCATTAGTACAAGAAGAAGTCCTAGCTAATCATCTGAATGTTTTACAAAATAATATAATTAAAGTAAATAAAATATATTTATTGTCTGCAACAAGAAAGAAGATCTCTACGACAAGTAAAGTATTAGCAATAAAGATCAGTATAAATAAAAGAGAGTATGATGTCCGATTTTACATAGTATCTGCTTTAAATGTGCAATTTGTGATAGGTGTCGATATTATACAACAAAAAGGAATTAAAATAGATGGAATGCAAAAGTGCATCCAAATAAATAATATAATTGGTCGAATCCCGAGTACGGCGATCAAGAGCGTGAAAGTTGTAGCTAAAATAAAAGCAGGAGACGATAAGAATTGTTGCCTAGCCAAAAGTGCAGGAAACGAAATAATTATAAATAGTTGTACGATCATGGAAGGAATGCTGGATGATGAATAGATAGGGAGTTATGACTTACAATATAAAAGTAGAATTATGGAAATAATAGAAAGAATATGGAGATAATAAATCAGAAAACAGGACAAGCAACGAAATATTGCCATAAACTTGTTATAGACGAAACGATGGACTTCAAGAGTAAAATATATCCAATGCCGTTTGCACAGCTCGAGAAAGTGAAACATGAGTTACAGAAGATGCTAGATGACAATGTAATAGAACATTCGAAAACGAACTTCGTTAATCCGATGTTGGTAAAGAAAAACGATGGTAGTTTTGGGTTATGTTTAGACGCACGTAGAATAAATCAAATTACCAAACCCCAGTATGATAGTCCTCAGACAATTGATGCCTTATTATGTCTAATATGTGATAAGAAAGTGTTGACAAAATTGGTTCTCAAAAACTCATTTTGCCTTATTCCATTACACGAGGACTCGAGAAAGTACACAGGCTTCTGTGCAGAGGTGAAGATTTTCCATTCTTTACCATTGGTCGAGTTATTAAGAAAAGATACTAAGTGGATCTGGCATGATGAAAGAGAGAGAGAGAGAGAGAGAGAGAGAGAGAGAGAGAGCGTTTAACAGTTTAAAACAGAAATTTCATGAAGGGTTGCTACTCAGGTACCCAAACTTTAAGGAGAGCTTCACTTTAAGGACGGATGCAGCGAACATGGCGGTAGTTGCTTTATATCACGGATTCTGAAGGGTTATAATACAAGATATAACTATCGCTGAGAAGGAAATGTTAGCAATTATCTTTGCGATCAACAAGTTAAAGTTCTACTTAACAGGAAACACTTTTTCAAAAAAAAAACACATAATTCAGCAATATCGTTCCTCAAAAACAAAACGTTCCATAATGACAAATTGTACAGATGGGCTTTATACTTACAACAATATGATTTCGAGATAAGACATAGACCAGGGAACATGAATGTAGTAGCCGATTTCTTAAGCAGGAAGAACGCAGCAAAGAATAGAAGACAGAAACAATTATTGATAGGGATAGAGAAAATTTATCAACAAGGGAGGTTTTCAAAAAAAGAATTATTAAGCAAACAAGAAAATTTAGAAATTCAACAGCTAAGAAATTTAGTACAGGAAAGTTCAGACCAAGAACATAGAGGTTACAAAATAGCAGGAAGTTTATTGGTAAAATTAGCGAGTGCTAAATAATTATTAGTATTATTCAAAGAAGATGACATCAAAGTTATAAAAGAAATACATCACACATTTGGACACTGTTGGAGAAGAAAAACATGGTTAACGTTTCGTAAATGTTTTTACACAACGAACGATATGAAATTGATTAAACATTTCACAAATTGTTGTAAAGTCTGTCAGTTTGCTAAAGAAAAAAAATCACACGAACCACAATTTAATCAGAAGTATAAGAGTCAACGAACCTTTGGAACTAGTTGCAATTGATTATTTGAGAAATCTAGTACCGGGACAATATGGGTACAGACATATTTTAACCATGGTAGATGTGTTTTCGAAATACATTAAATTATATCCAGCGAAATACAACAACACAGAACATGTGATAAAGTCTATTGAGAAATTCCAACGAGAAGTGGGGACTCCGAAGAAGACATTAGCCGACAACGCAAGCTATTTCAATAATGGCAGATTGATTAACAACTTGGAACAAAAAGGAATCAAAGCATATTTCTGTAGCATACGACATTCGCAATCTAACGTAGCAGAGCGGTACATAAAGGAAACAATTAAGTACTTAAAAATAATGACTCATGAGCATCATAACAGATGGGTTCAATACTTATACTTAGAATGTAAAGGATCTTATTAATAACGTAACTAATATTACGACCGAGATAAGCCCAATAACATTATGCAAAGGCATAGTACCAGCAAGACCTTGGAGAAAGGAAGAAGATGGAACAGAAATTGTCAAACTATTAGAGAAAATTAGGCAACGGGTAAAGAATATTTAAGATAGGTACGAGGAGAAGAAAAACAAGAAAATTAAGAAACGCGCGAAATTCAGAATAGAAGATCTGGTAATAATAAAGAAGCTAAGGGTAGCTGATCAAAGAAAGAAAATCTGTGCCAAATTCCTAAACGCTTATGAAGGACCGTACAAGATACATCGGATATTAAGTAATGAAAACCGTTATGAGCTAATCAATGAGAATGATAATAAAATCAGAGGCCGTTTTCATATTTCAGCGATTTACCCATACTTAAATAATGTAGAATAGGTTAGTTTAGTTTCGAACAAATGTTAAGACACTCTTGTTAAGATAGGATAGGAATTAGATAGGATTTGTTAGTGAACAGAATTTTGAAAAAAGTCAAATGTCAGATTGGGCTGATTAAAAAAGAAGTTTGAGTCCTGCAATAAAATGTGTGATAATTAACATGACAACGTATGCAAATCAACGTATGCTGAAAAATAACACTCATGCGTAGTAATTTTAATTCTCAAAAATTGGGGGAATTTATGAAATGGTTTTAAGCCCACAATTTGGCTCTGTTTGCAGTGCGAAATAGTTAACCAAGTCAATAAAGCACAGAGTTAGGATATTTTATGTAATTGCAATTTAAACAGTTATGAAAGTATTAATTGCAAGAGTAATGAGATGCAAGAAGCAGTAATTAGGCGGATAAAGGCACGCATAAGCAAAGCATATTTCAGGGGGTTTAAATTTGAAGTTTGAGTAAGGTAATATAATTAAAATGATAGGTTTGTGCATACAGAAAGCCAGACCAAACGAAGCTAAATGTAGCTTCAAAAACAAATAAAACAAGCTTTCGATGAGCAAAATCCATTAATTAGAAAAAAGTTATCGCCAAAAAACCGCTAGAAATGGCCGATTCTTTAATTGTTTTTAACTTAAAAAAAACATAACTGTATAACGTTTAAATTTTCAGAAAACATAAATTTTTTTTCAAAAAAATTACGTTTTCAAAATCGCTAGAAGAACCCCGTACTACCGTCACATCTCCAATTCGTTAATCATTTTCCATGTTTGTTTGTTTGTTAATGGATAAGGTCTAGGCATGCAGAGTACCAAAAATATATTTACAAGAAATTATTATCTGAAGAACGGCAAGGATTCAGATCGAATAGATTCACAACTGACGCAATCTTCATTTTGCGGCAGCCAATAGAAAAGTCTATAGAGTTTAACAAACCTATATTCATTTGCTTTCTAGATCTAAAAGAGGCATTTGACAGAATTCGACTAAACGATGTATCTATCCTGCTAGAACAAAATAACATAAACAAGTACATAAATATAATGAGAAAACTGAATAGTGCTAACAAAACCAGAGTAAAAACCGACCACGGCCTAACACAAGGAAAAAATGTACAAGCCGGCATCAGACAAGGCGATAGTCTAAGCCCATGCCTCTTTAACATTATGATGGACCAAATCATCAAAAGCGTAAATGAAGTGAACGCAGGATACACAATGGGTGACCGATCCATAAAAATGTATGCTATGCCAACGATGCCACTCTTATGGCAGACAATGAAGACGACTTACAATGGCTACTCCACAGATTTAATAACAGCTGGAAAATATAATATGCTTATATCCTGTGATAAAACGAAATCCATGGTAATATCTAAAAACCCCATAAGAATCAAGCTCGTAATTGACGACCACATTATCCAACAGGTAATAAGTTTTAACTACCTGGGAGTGGACATGTCAAGTGATAGATACTTAATAGATGAGGTAAGAAACCAGGCGAATAAAGCAGCAAGAATTGCAGATTACCTAAGACATATTATATGGCGAAACAAATACAGGAGTACAAAGAGTAAGATCCGAGTATTATATAAAACCTGCATCAGACCCCTGCTTACCTATGCTGCAGATACAAGAGCTAAAACAACACGAACAAAAAACACATTGAGGACAAATGAAATGAAGACATTGAGAACTATCAAAGGTGTGACACTGAGAGACAGAATACGTAACAATTCAATACTACATGAATTAGAAGTAAATGATGTCGTAAGATGGACAAGAGCACGCCGTCGATATTGGATAGAACAGTAGATAGGATGAGCCCAGAGCGATTAGCTAAATGGGCTAAATCACAAAAACCAAAGGCCCAGTAGGAAGACCACCAAAGCGATGGTGCGAAAGGTGGACATCGGTATCTCAAGAAGGAAGGTGATAATAGATCAAACAGGACATAGTCCTATTATAAGTGGAAGAAGAAGAAGAAGGAATTATTAAATATTAAAGAATCAATCAATTCTTCTTTTTTTAAGCGATTCTTCTTCCCCACTATCATCCAATATACTTTCCTCAATGTTATTAATAGTTTTATCGCCAGCTTCTATCTCAATGTCTGCGATATATGGTTAGTCTATATCATGTCAATTCGTTGAATGCTAAATTTTTTTTCAATATTTAAGCAACTATCACTTTGGAATCTTAAGCACCAGTATGAACATTTTAACCCCTGCTTTCTACAACTACAATTATTAGTTTTACAAGCGGTTTTGCATCTACAAGTGATACTACATATAGGTTGCAAAATATTGTTGATGATTTTTCAACACCTTTTCATGGGATTAAGATTGTACGTAATTGCAGGTAAGTTCTATAGCAGTGTTGAATTGCAGCACTTTCAGTTGGAGGAAGATTCTCTAACTGAAAAGATGATCTCGAAGTTGACTTGTGAGATTGTAGAAACCTTTGTTCGTTTAGATTGTCAGGTCATTTTGTATTTTAATTACCCACCTAGGCTTTAGGGCAGCGTGCCCGTATGTTAAACCCTTTTAGTTACTTATTTGGCTTCATCGGCTAATTCCATAATAATGATTTTGCACATATTTGGCCTCAAGCGCAGTATTTCTCGTCATCCGGGGCACCCCTTTGTTGGTACTTTGACAATCGGGTGTTAACGCTCGCAGGATTTCCGAACCTTCTAGAATTTACGCTGTTGGTGTGACTGCGAGGCCTCGCGCTGTCTTTGTCACCGGCACTTATTTGTTTTATTGGGCGCCTCGCCATTGGCTGTCTTTGTTACCGGAACTTATTTGTTTTATTGGGCGCATCGCCATTGGCTGTCGAGAGTCACGTGGTAACGCCGTTTTGGCTCACGCCACTTCAAGCGTCGTAACGCTCCTTGCGGGGCATTCAGCCGAGAGCCGCCGATCTAATAAGAGGTCGGATAGTGTGTGTGTTCGTGCGGGGCTCCCGCCCTTGGCGGGGGCGTCAGCCTTTTCCCGTCTCGTGCTGCTTCAGCAAGTAGTTGATAAACTGTTTCGCCTTAAGTGGCAGTTCTACTCAGGCGATTGAACAAGGGAGGTGTGTGTGTGTCGTTAGCGGCGATCTTATTACGCCAAGGCGTAGGTGTGATGGAATTCCATGCCCGGTTCTACGTCGTCACGTAAAGGAGTGTTCCCTTTAGCTCGTTGTGCGAGGATTCCGTTGAGGTAGGACATCACTTGGGCTAGTTTGGCCGTCGTAACGGCGTTTGTTGAAGCGCCAGCCTTTGTCGCCATTTTGGGCGCATCCAGACCATTCACACGTCGGCCGTTTTAGCGGCGAATGAATTGCCACAGGCAACCTGTTTCCCGCAAGCTGGACCGCACGCTGATCTCTTGGATCGTCACCAATAAAATTAAGGTATTTGTAACCATTGAATCATACTAACTTCTCGTGCGCGAGCTGTGCGCTTAGTCATGTGAATAACTGTGAAATCTTGTGCACCGTTAAAAACGTACCTTTCGCATCTTAAAATAGTCGTCGCGAAGTGGCGTCGCTCGCTCATTTTTGATCTAATCACTTCCCTCACTTGGGCTTTGCTGTGTTTGCCCAAATTATCATGTGAGCATTTTTATGAACAAACGTTCCCTTTGTGGGACTCATATGTCAAACTGCTTTTGATTTTGTACAGTTATGGGTGTTGTTTAGTAACCGCAGTGCGCCCATCAGCTGATGCTTATTTATAAGAATTAACGCAATGTTTGCGGCACGCTTTGCTGCCCCAATGTAAGACTGGACCAATAGACGCTTATCTAATTAAGAGACGCTTTATTCTTGGTCGCTTTGTGCATGTTCTGTTTCAGTGTGCGGCCATCATGGAGGAGATAAATGTACGGTGGAGCCAGTGAGATCAGAGCGTGCAGGTAGGCTTGGTGGTGACATTGCCGTGGCTGAAAAAGCCCCCTTCATGATCTAAGTATTTTTGCCATCACGAAATCGTTGTGTGACTTTATAATTCACGAGTACCCCTATCGACGGAGTGTCTTGAATACTTCGGCCCCGTCTAACCGCCCAGGCCCGGTTATCCGGGTTAAGACAGGCTTGGTGGCGCCCTCATAATTTTGACGTACCCTATATATATGCCTCAACACGCTTGCCCAGAACGTATCGTGTGACTCACGCCCGACTCCCTGAGCGTTCCAGCCGTGGCCTTTAGCCTGTTTTTAGCAGATCTCAGGGCAAGTGTGCCAGTTTTCCAGGACTGATTCCGTGGTGCGATGCTCACCTTGGGTGGGTGTCGTAAAGTTGTTTTAATACCGTAACAAGATTACCGGTGTCCTTTTTTGTTGAGTATAGAGTTGCTACTATTTCACACCCGATAAAAAAAGATTAGTTTTGTACATAAGCATTTATATTACTGCAAATTAAAAAAATGGGAATTTTATAGCACAATTGTAGATCACAGTCGGGTGGATGTGACGATTTTGGACTCGCTTGGAGTTCGTAACTCCTGCAACACCGGCTTTTAAACATTTTGAATGTCATTTGATAGTTCGCTTACATTTCCGGCACGATCTTCATCTCTTGCTTGCTCATTTTCTTTAAAATATAATCATTCCCGTAGATACCTACGTATTTATATTGCTGCACATTATACAAATAATGATTTTGCTACATACCGATAATAGTAATTTATTATACAAGACGATAAAGTTAAATTTTATCCACGAGTGAATCGTTTAACGTCGAGACGAAGTCGAGACGTTAATGATTCAAGAGTGGATAGAAATAACTTTATCGTCGTGTATAATACAATATTTTTTTCTATAGCAAGAACTTTAACAATTTCAAAAGAAAATAAAGACAGTCCATGACATTTCAAAATGTCAGTAGTTAGACTGGGTCGCTACGATAATGCGAAGCTGTCATATTTAATTTAAACAAAATTTAGAAAATTAAATTATTTTATCTATCCTTGATGTTAAAGTGCTACTTTATCTACCCTTGCTGTTAAAGTAAAACTTGACCTTTTGTTTTGAGTTGATAAAAGCACACTTTAACATGTGCTATAGAAAAAATTACATTTTGATGTATGCAACGGTTTTAGGTTCGTTTGGAGTAGTCTTAACTCGTGAAACACTGATTTTTTAACATTTTGAACAGAATTCGGTATTTTGCTTACGCTTCCATCATTTCTCATTTCGACATTTTCTTAAAAATGTATAATTTTTCGTACCTATGTGTTTATACTGCTGGACGTTATGAAAATAATGATTTTGATGTGGATTACACCTTCGGACTCGTTTGGTTCGGTCTTAACTCTTTAAATGCCGGTTTTTTGAAAATTTCTGGTAGGATTCGATATTTCGATAGCTACCACACATTATGGTTTAATTATGTTTCGAGTCTAAGAATAACCACTATCAAGAAATTTTTGGATACGGATGTGTGTCCTAGAACATTTCATGTGTTTCAGCTTTTGCAATTTAAAAGAAAAGTAGTAAGCCGCATTTAATATATTTTGTTGTATCATGTATCATCTGTAACCTCATTTACCTTGCGGTGTAGAGGCTGGTGCTTTATGCGCTGGCATCTGGCGGTGCAATGCTCAACTTGCCCCGGATTCGGGATACAGAGTTGGAGCACGCCTTTCGTGCTTGCGCAGCAACCATTGTGTGAGGTGTGTGTCTTGGTGATGTGTTGACCTTGTTACTCTATCTCTTAGGTCTGTGGTTCTGAGTAGAGCACAGTTAATTTGGTGCCCAACTGTGAATGGTCTCACCGAGCCCGATTCCAATCGCCAAGGCTACGGAAAAATTCCGACCTCCGCGGGATTCGAACCGAGGACTTGCTTAATGCAAGCCTGGCGCTTACCCAACTGCGCCACGCGGCTTCTATATATATTTTGTTTCTAATTTTAATTATCTTATATAGGTAAGAAAAATAATCGATGCATTAATTACTACTGAAAAGTATTTGTATTCCAAGACCAAGCGTGATTGTTAAGGATTAAAAACATCCAGAGTTACTTTAACTCACAAAAACGTTTCTTAAACAGCACCACAACAATTTTACGAATCTGTCAGCTGATACTAGTGATAAATACCTATAAACATACACATCTTGCAGGTTTGGAAAATATTGTTTGTTTCTGATATCAGAAGCATTCTATATTTTTCTTTAGAAATAGATGTAATTCGCATTACTAAGTGCTGTCTTTTACTGTTTCAATATTATTAGTACCAATAAGATATTTTCAACCGTTATTCGATTTAGCAAAAGTTGTTAGTTTTCGCTCATCGCTTTCTCTATTACGTTAAAACATTTTCTTCTGTAACTCTTTATTTACAAGTCAGTTTAGAAAATTCAAAACTGCTTTAAACTAAATAAGCTTACAACTTCTGAAATTTCAGAAATTATTCCAGTAAACGTCAAGCTTTTTTTTAAATTAATAAATAAGCAAAATAAGTGACAGCTTGAAAACAAATGCCAGAACTTCTTTCTCCAATTTTAATTATTTTTAGAGTTTACTTAACGTTTAAAATTCGAAAGTAAGAAATCCTGGAACATCTACATTTATAGAAATTATCTCAAGCATCAGCTTTTTCTTAAATGAACAAGGAGACACGGATTCGCTTGAAAGAATTAGTGTGCAATTGCTATTTCTCCTTCGCGCTGCAATTGTTTTCACAGGTTACTTAACATGTTTAACTGTAAAGTGAAAAAAAATATGACATGGATACTATACGGTTTTGTTGTAATAAACGGCGGAAAAGTGCTATAAAATAACCTTCCAAAGCGCCTCATGGATTGCAATCGTACCCACTCTTGCTAGGACAATAGTTCGAACAACAGTTCCAATATATAAGCATTTTTTAAGGTGGCACCTCTATTTTCCGCAATAATTTAGTGCCGACTTCATTTAAAACTAATAACACGAAAGCTAGCCCAGAGGGTTGATAGACCAAAATTCGCCCACACATTCTGGCGCTTTGTGGCCCATTGTGGATGGCTTTTTGTGCGGGGCTGCTGACTTATGTACTGGTTCGTGAACTAAGATGTTAAAAAAATAATGGATTGCCTTCTACTGCTACTATAAAAGGTATGTTGGTATAAAAAATCCAAAAATATTTAAAAAATCACAGTAGGCCGATTTGTCTGAAAATTTAGAGTGTACCATCGCTCTTAATTCTAAACAACTTTTCTTTATACTCTTTTTTGTTATCTCTTCCAATAAAGGTAGTTTACTCTTAGCCATTTTTTTTAAATTGATTCAGAAAACACCCTGTATATTAATTAATTTGATTGATTTTCTCAAAATCGTGGTTTGAGAACAAGCAGGAGCGATTCCTAGAATATCAGCTTCCAAGTCGAATATTTTTTATTATTTACACCTTATGTGAACTCAATCCGCAGACACACAGTATAAGAAGGAGTAGAAGATAGTATAACGGTCATTTCGACATTAGTCTATTTTGGTTTTATTTACTAACATTAGTCCTAGCAATCTAACTCAGTTTGATTTTCCCTAAAAGCTACTTATTGGCTATGCAATGATGATTTTAACTGCCACAGATTGACGTTGAGGTTCGAAAGACTTACGAGTTACGGGGGTTAATTATCTCGGGGAACTTCAATCTTCCAGCAAGACGAAGTGGGATGATTTTCTTCCTTGCATGTTTTGCCTTGGATACTATAGGAGTAAACGTTTATACCGTCATATTAAACGCTGTAACCAAAATCCAAATAAAGCTAAGCTCACCAAAAGACAAACTGCTCAGAGTGATGGATAAACAAGGTTACTTCTTAACACACTTGATACACATGACCAATTGCTAAAAACTGAATTATTTCCACGTATACAGGCAAATGAGGTTGATATGTCAATATGCTTACTCCTATATAAAGGGACTTAAAAGTAAAGGCAATTTGGATTTGGCTAGGCAACATGTACGAGGCTTAACAAAATTACTTATGTTTTGCAAAAAAAGAAACACATGGCACCGTACAGGTTTGAAACCATTGTCAATTACATTACAGAAATCCCAAAATATTATTCCCAGATAGAAATGAATCTACAACTTTGGTAAACTTTTATAAAAAATTTGCGACTTGGGATATATTCATTTACTGCAAAAAAAGGCAGATACCAATGTCCAACGCAAAGAATTAAAAATATTAAAAAAGTTAATTGAATCACAATCGGCTGATGAAGTCTGCACAGGCTGCTACAGATTTGAATGAGAATAGATGGAATAAAGAATAACTAATTCTTCTGTCTATACAGATATAAAGAAACTAAATGAATTTTTAAAAGAAAATTCTGACAAGCATTATAGCATTCTAAAAAGGAAGCCCAATGATTTAAGGCTTACACTTTGCTTAAGGAAATACTTTACACCAAAATTATACTACTGAACCGTAGACAACCTGCGGGGGTGGCCCAATTAAAATTTGAGACATACAAATCAATAAATTTGGAACATCGCGAAGAAAATGAACTTGCTAAAGGCTTGACTAAAACCGAACGGATTCTATTACAGACCTATAATCGTATAGTAAGACGAGGAAGAGGAGTGCCGGTTCTTCTGTCCCCTGTCACGAAAGTCTAATTAACATTCGTGGTCATTTTATTAGCGACAATAATTATGTGTTTCACACTTTTGGAAAGAATTGCATCGATGGAACGAAAATATTACAAAAGTACGCCTCAATTGTAGAGCTACACAACCGTTCAGTATTACAGCAACGCACCTTAGAAAACATTTGGCAACTACTGTTTGTCGGTTATTGCAATTTTTGAAAGGAGTCTTGGAACAGTTGTCCAAATTTATGGGTCATACACTGCGAACCCATTGCAATGTGTATCGAATGGCTGATAGCGTATATCAAACCGCTAAAATTTCAAAACTGATTCTGCTAATAGCGGATGGCAAAGCCAATGAATTTGTCGGAAAACAGCTTGACGATATTAACATCGATCTCAGTCCTGTAGATGAGAATAGGGGAAACATTTTTGAAAAACTTTGAAAGTTTTCGCCCGACCATAATATCCAAGTATCAACAGAATATCAACACTTAAATCAGAGTGTGGCATTCTGATATATGAGTCCATCTTGCGACTGGTAATCACCTACGCCTGTCAAATTTGGGGAGCAACATCTAATACCCAAATGAAGAAAGTACACACAAATAGTTTTAAGAATGGTTTTCAACGCACCGTGGTACATACACAACACTTAACTTCACCAAGAAGCAGGTGTACCTCACATATGAAACTTTGTGAAGAACATCGTGAAAAAACATAGTAAACTACACTGGCATAATGTACAGCACTGGATGACAAAATATACATATCAGGCTTGTACTACCCTTAAACGAGAGGTAGCACCGCCCTAGTTAGCTCTAACACTCAGCAGAATTATAGTGTAAGGCCTAAGCAGCAATTATTAGGGTTATAAAATAATCTTCATAAAATTTACAATTTGAGCGCCAGTCGTTCAACACAACATAAACCAAATCTAGCTATTAAATCAAATCACCACCTAGATACAAAAACGAACAGGTGTATGAAGTATTGTAACAGGATAATAACTATAATCAGTAATAGTGGAAAACTTTAATTTCACCAACAAGTCAGCAACAACAAAAGTAAATTATATACAATTAGCTCGGAAGCTTAGAATGGTTGAATAACAAAATAAATCATACAAACCCCGCTTAATAGCAGGAAGCAAAATATGAGTTATGAGAGTAAACTCCATGACAAAGACAGTAGCACATAATAAGTATTATGATAAGTAGCAAGTATTGACATCTGGATGTCATGCACTCATCCAGCTAACTTTATAAAACGTAGCTCACTTCGATCGGCTTGAAAACTATATAAATTGAAACTACTATGAGCCAGGTGCCCAAGGACATACTGAGTGAGGTTTTTACAGGATACATACACAATTTCAGCTATTCCTATGTGAAAACGCCATGAGCGTTGATAAAACTACGTATTACCTTGACATGTGCGGATTTTTTATATTTAAAGACCTTTGCATCAAATCTAGCAATCGCCCTTATGGACACAACCAGTCACTGAAATTGAAATTGCAAGTACTTGCTGTTTTATACGATGTTTTCACAAACGCCCTCAGAAGCGACTGCTCGGGGGAGATTTCTACAGGACACTGCAGTCATTGGAGAAATTATCTTGCATGGCCGTGGCCTCAAAGTTCTTGCTGCCGGCATATGGAAAAATTCCAGTGCGGCTACCGTCAGGACTTTATGGCCAATGACAAAGACATTACGCCGGGAGGGTGACAAATAGGCCTAGTTACCACTAAGTTAGTATACAGCAAGTACCTAAACTAGAGAAATATCTCACCAAAAATGGAAATCTGCCCCACGTAAGTTTTCGGAAGGATGCCGCTTGAAGCCTACGCCTTATTTGTCGACAGAAACAGATTACGGCTAGAAAGCAGGCTACTTGGTCAAACCATTAAAATCCATCAGGAGGCTTGAAATTGTGCGGGAATTACAGACGCTTCGACGAGTGCTTACAATCAAAGAAGCCACTCGCAAAAATCTCATTCCAGGCACCTTCCTTGTCGAAGGTCGAGCGCCTTTTCGGAAAAACCAAAAAAGAAGCACACAAAAGAACGCAGAAATGAAATAGGGCGTCACAGGCTAAGCGAAAACTACAACAGGATGTTCTACTTTTACTCAGCGAACGAGAAAACAGGGATAACTAAAATCAGTGTAATATGCAAAGTGATCAAGTGAATATACTTTTATGCAATAGCTCCACGTTTAGCTAGCCATTAGTTAATGTAATGGTTTAATGCTTTGAGATGCATATTTTATTTAGTATTAGTTCTATTTCTTTTCAAATTGATTATTTTAAATTTTACTTTTAACTAAGTATTACAATTGAGACTCTTATCAGGGTGGTTCGTCAATCTAGTTATCTATTATTTGAATTCAAATATTTATTATAATTTTTAATTACTGAATGACACTGTCAGCTTGACGTCCAACAACGATCAAACCAAAAATTGACAAATATTCTTTCCACTCACACATCAACTACTCAATTCACTAAAGTAAGTACTGTATTATATTATTTCACTCTTTTTTTATTGTCTGTTATTCAATTTGCTTTCATTTGACTAATTAAAACCAACCTGAACACTCCTTAAGCTTTCACTGCCAGTTACCCAAAAACACTACAGCTCCCAACGTCCACAGCTTCCCGATGCTCACAGCCTTGCGACGCCCACAGCTTATACCTCCAATAGTGAAGGCTATGACGCTCTGCTACCCTTCAAATAACATCCAACCTGCCAAAACCCTGGCTATCTGCAGAAACTGGTCCGTTCCCTGCACCAATGTTACTGTCACCCCAACAGGTTCCTGGCAAGTTCACTATTATAGATGATCCCAAGCTAATCTTCTATTTTCCCCAGCTCGTACTCTGTATTCAGCAACACAGACAGAACCCGTCCAAATCAGGCAGTTAATTCAACAACTTCCTTCAAATAATTGACTTGTCCTCCAGGCAATTACCAAGTCCAGCAATTAATATAACTTATTCCTTGTATGTAGTAAATCATCCAATTCTAATTCAATATTACTTTAATCTTCTTACTTGCATCTAATTAACCCATATTCCATTATCTCTTTAATGACTGCACACTTGTATCATTTCATAATTATATTTTCACTTAATTTCACCTCGCAGATTTGTTATAAACCTTTTTATTTGTATTCGACGAAATTATTTATACAAATAAAGGCTAAATTTCAGTTTTTATTAAATCAAAGTTAGTTTTTCCAAAATATGTCTACATTTTATGAGTTTGTTATTATCACTTTTAAATTCTATGCTAGTTACAATTATTACTGCACTCTTTAAAAATATTAAATGTTTTTGATTATTACATATTAACATGCTAGTAGTAAGCATATTTGTCACATGATAACATTATCTTATCTTTCATATTAACTTCCCCTGACCTGATTGAATACTCAATTACTATATACTTAACAAAATTAATTTTAAATTGTCTTAATTTTAATTTCCATCTATTCATTTTCAACTGACCACTCAATCTTATTCAAACCACTCCAAATTTGATTGTAATAATCTTCCAATTTATTATTTGTATTTATAAACTAACCTAAGTGTATCCTAACAATATATATTTCACTGAACACAATTATTACAGAACAATATTAAATCAGTATGGCGGCAGCCATTAGTTATTATTAACACAACATCTAAATAGGTAGCACAACTAGCCATATACTATAGCAAAGTATCGCTGATCTGACTTAATCATATTTTAAAAAAAATTGTGTGTAGCAGCGCATGTTGCCCATGCAAAATCCAATAGAAATGATATAACTTAACGAAAAATTAAATGTGAAAATCTCTTTCTATACTTACTTGACGCGGTGAAACTGTAAAATAACAAATAACTTATAAATACTGCAGTACAGTACTAAACATTACATCAAACATTAAGATTTAGTGCCCAATGTAGAATATTACATAATTTACAATTAAAGAGTAAGGTTAATTTTAAATACATTTTTATAATATAGAAATAGAAAGATATAAATGCAGCACAAAATGTATGCCTTAGCCAAGATCTTGCTTGTTACATAAGTGAAATATCATTTTACGTTAAAGCCAGTCCCAAACGCATCATGAATATCACCATGTATGATTATATAGAAGTATATTTAATTCTTAATTCTAAGCTCCCACACAACCTATGTATACTTGTAACACTACATTTAAGTAGGACTGTAACAATCACTGGTGAAGTTTTAGTAAAGCTAGATAAAGATTGAGAAAAAATGTCAGTGTTTGAAAGAGCTAAAAAATTGTAAGTCCTGACAATTCTAACCATATGAGGAGTGCAAAGAAAAATTAGTTGAGTAGTGGTCGTGCCAAAATAGTAAAGATTTTCTTGTGCGGTATGTCGGAACATAAAAGTAAATTGGAGGTATTATTGTGCAGTCATTGTAAAAACTATGAATAATTTTAAAAAGTTCTTTAAGATCTTGCAGAGTCCTTCTATGCTCTAAAGACAATAAATTATTACGTACTAAATTATAAGTATAGTTAGGACCTCAAACCCAATTTTTTGCTAACAAACCTAATAAAACGCCTCTGAATTAATTCTATTCTATTCACATACATTCCGGTAGTAAGGATTCCAAATAAAACTACAGTATTCAAGATGTGAGAGTACATATGCGATGTGTCTGAGGACCTACGTTTTTACTATTATTGACTCTTTTATAAAGCATACACACAATGATACACCATTGTGCAATATTCTCACTGGTGATTAGTTTTAAGTTATTTCATTATTCATGTTCTTTTTTATGGGTATTTCGAGACTGCAAATTAAAAATATTAAATATAGAACGTTTTGAGGGACAATCTGCCCTCCTTATCAACGATTAACAATTAAAACTATAAATGAATAAGGAGAATTTAGCTTTTCACTGGGACTGAGAAACGATCAACCTCCAATGAATTGCTTGATACTCATCATGCCACAAAAAGGTTTTAAAGATTATTATTTCATATCTTATGTCATCCAAGTTATCTTTTCTATTTTAACTTATTTTATTGCCTTCATTCTGATACATTTTAAAAAATCCAAAACTTGTTGCTAGTTTAAATTCGCATACCAAGGAATAGGATTTTGCATTGTATGCTTTCTTATACTTTTTCCCCTGTATTTGTCCTCATATGTACTACGTCTCACTAGATGTCTCTATGTTGTTTTACATTTAGTTACACAACAATAAAAGTATTTCATACTGCCAGTATCTTCGATGACTATCTAAATACTGTTTTTAGATAACTTTAAAGATTTTATATAATATGAACAGAAAAATGCTTTTACGCTCAGTAAAACGTGGACTCCTGTGATACACGATCTAAAGCAATTACAACCACTGTGCGTCAGACGTCCAAGCCTCACGGATTCAAACTGCGCTGCACTCGAACGACCACTCAGAGTTATGTTGCTTCGAATGGCAAGCACAGAGAGATTAGCTCCACACCGACCTTCAGTTCTTAGAGTGTCTTCACTGTGATGATGTAAGCTGCAATGTCTTGGGAAACATTAGTCAATATGGCTGCACCAACAGCAACAACACCAAATCTGCTAAATATTCTCCTTCTCTGGACACACGTGGATTCTGTATGCGAGATACGGAATCCCAAATACAGAAAATACACGTGCTCAAATGGAGCTGTTCAGACGGCATTCAGCGACACATACAGTATCTGGCTGCAGATTTTCGTTATTTCTCCTTTTCGGCCGCCGGCGACAAATTCTGTATCTCGGATACCGATTTACCATTGGAGCATATGGAGCATGTGAATCCACGTGTACCAGGGCCTGGACACGCCTACTTTTGCCAGCCAGAACATATGATATCAGACGTAGCAGATTCTCTTCAACTTCTATTTAAATCGAATAACCAGGGCGTTCCTTACTATACAACGATCATAGAGCCCATTCCCTGACTTTAAATACAGCACATCTAGACTAATTCGACACAAACAAAGAACAGCAATGCTAGGTCCATAACAGCACGGCACTGCAAGTGACTGAAGGCCCGCGTCTGAGATTCAGTCGCCGCGTGTGAACAGACCGAGATTCTGTATCCCGCATACAGAATCCCCAGTGTGTTCAGGCCCTAAAGTGTTTCTCTAATATGTCTCTTTATATGTTTAACTAAAGTGGGTTTTGTTGCTGCTTTGTATTCGCACATAAAACAATAATAAGTTTTTTCTCCTGTATGCGTTTTCATATGTCTAACTAAATTACTTCTTTCTGCTGATTTATATATGCAAATAGAACATGCATAAGGTTTATCCCCGTATGAATTTTCATGTGTGGAACTAAATGACTCTTATGTGCTGTTCTATATTTGCAAATAGAACATGAATAGGGTTTTTTCTCCTGTATGCGTTTTCATATGTCTAACTAAATTACTTCTTTCTGCTGATTTATATATGCAAATAGAACATGCATAAGGTTTATCCCCCGTATGGAATTTTCATGTGTGGAACTAAATGACTCTTATGTGCTGTTCTATATTTGCAAATAGAACATGAATAGGGTTTCTCTCCTGTATGCATTTTCATATGTGTAACTAAAGAACTTTTACGTGATGTTTTATATTCACAAACAGAACATGATAAGGTTTTTCTCCTGTATGCGTTTCCATATGTCTAACTAAATTACTTCTTTCTGTTGATTTATATATGCAAATAGAACATGCATACGGTTTATCCCTTGTATGAGTTTCATATGTGTAACTAAATGACTTTTATGTGCTGATTTATAATTGCAAATAGAACATGAATAGGGTTTCTCTCCTGTATGCGTTTTCATATGTATAACTAAATGACTTTTACGTGCTGCTCTATATTTGCAAATAGAACATAAATAGGGTTTCTCTCCTGTATGCGTTTTTCATATGTGTAACTAAAGAACTTTTAAGTGCTGCTTGATACTGACAAGTATAAACATGAATAAGGTTTTTCTCCTGTATGCGTTTTCATATGTATAACTAAATTAGTTTTATGTGCTGTTTTATATTTGCACAAAGAACATAAATACGGTATTTTTCCTGTATGAGTTTTCATATGTGTAACTAACTGACTTTTCTGTGCTGCTCTGTATTTGCAAATAGAACATGAATAGGGTTTCTCTCCTGTATGCCTTTTCATATGTGTAACCAAATTATTTTTACGTGCTGTTTTATACTCACAAGTAGAACATGAATAAGGTTTTTCTCCTGTATGCGTTCTCATATGATTAACTAAATGGCTTTTATATACTACTTTATACCCACAAATAGAACATGAATAAGGTATTTCTCTTGTATGCATCTTCATACGATTCACTGAATCACCTAGAAAATAAGATTTTTCACTTTTATGGGTCTCAAAATGGTTAACTAACTTACATTTTCCTGCAGTTTTTCCTTCATAAATGAAAGATGTATAAAATTGTTCTGTATGAGTTATATGTTGCAAAAAATTACTCTTGTCTTTTGCTTCATATTCACAAACCCTGCGAAGTAATTGTTCTTCCTCGAAATTTCCACTTGCTGCACACGAATCAAGCAATTCATCCTTTATCTCAACTTCCTCCTGTTTAATATCCAATTTCTCATAAGTGGTGTTGTCGATATTGTCTTGAACAATCTGTTGCTGAACATGTAAGTTTGCGAATACTTTACTTTCATTTTTTTGCAGTGGATCATGTAACATGCTGGCTACTGCATTAGGTAAATTATAATCAAGTGATTCATGTTTCACCTCCATTATTATGAAGAATCTGGGTGTAGTAAATGCAATCAAAGTACCACAAACAATGAAGTTTGGTTAGGTAAACTTGGATATGCTTATTTAGAAAATATTAACAAGCTTCCGATCCTTACTTGAAATATGAAATAAATTGTAAGAAGTAACTCGTTTAGAGGATTGGCTAGTAACAAAGACAGCAATGAATTACAATACATGCACCATCACCCGCCATTTCAGTCTGGAGTCTGGAGTTCAGAGCTGTTAGACAAACATCAAAGATCAAATTGAAATCAAAACAGCGTTGCAACCGCAGAAAGAAAAACTATAGTACTAATCGCTCAAAACTATCGTATTCTTGTCCAAATATCGTACAACAGCAAAACTACAGCAGTAATTATTAGCTTTGGAATCATATATTCAATAAATGCAATTATAATGTATACCTATTTTCGTTAATTGAAACACATAACATAGTGCTACATATAACGGAAAACATGTAATGTCAACGGCTCTTTGTTGTGTTACGTGAAAGTTTGTATAAACACCAGTGTTGCCAACTCTTGATTTTTTTCCGTAATAGAAATTTAAAAAAAAATAGTAATAGATTTTGCAGTTTGGGTAATAGATTAACAATAATTTAAATTCTGGTCAAATTCCTCAAAATTGCGCTTTTAGTGTAGACTTGACTTTTCAACTCGATGTTTAACCTTTGTAGACTAAATAGGGAAAGCTACACATATAATAGCGATGATTATTTACATGAGATAGTGTAAATTTTCATAAGCATATCAGTCTGCCATGCCATGCCCAACAAAGCTCAATAAATTGCACAAGTACACAATGATAGTCATAGTATAAAATGGGCACTTTATTATAAACAGTAAGTAACATAAATATTCATTCAATCAGTTAATATTTTAACAAAAGAAAATATTAAATACAGACTTTGTTTCAACATCACAGAAAAAAACTAAAATAATTCTGCATTTTTAAAAAGTACCTATAATGACAGACTATAAAGTTAAAGACGTTTATTTTTCAATAATATATTATACAGGGTGTCCTGTATTCCACTGACAAACGTCGGGAGGTTATTAAACGACGTTGAAACATATAAACTTCCTCTTTTTAAATCCCTCGCCGCTGAGTTATACCCTCCTAAGGGAATGGTTATATTAAAACTTTTTAATGGACAAGAAATTGATTATACAAAATTATGCACCTACTAGAAAGCGTGATATATTCATAATCTTTCTTAGCTCTTTTAGTTTTTTTGTCTAACTCATATTAAATAAATAATAGTAGATTATGTTATTAGGAGTTAAAAGTGATACTTTATGTGGCGAAGCTGAAGTTTATTTAGCCGAACGTTAGTGAGGCAAATAATTCAGCTAAGCCACATAAAGTCACTTTTACTCCGAATAACATATACTATTTTATCCGCAAACGTATTCAGGTAAATTTCAGGCTAGCACTGTACCCCTGCGCCAACCTCTGTTGTTCAGATAACGCGCAACTGTAATGATATATGAACATACTGAATCACCCGTGCTAATAGCACACGGCCACAGCAGCTGTCACACCATAACCCACGGCGACAGATGCTCCGATCCGCTGCTTAAAGGTTTATTTAAATTAAAACTTTTTCGTACTTTTTTGAAAATAAAAACCGGCCTATGACTAATTCTAAAAATTAGCAAAATTTTAAGCCATCATACAATTTAATCGGTCCAGTATCTTCGGAGGAGATGGCGAACAAACATAGAAAGAAAGAAAGAGAGCAATCATTTTGTGTGCTTAGGCAGATA